>CAEGAE010062198.1:0-86238 GCA_903067095.1 Girardinus metallicus | reverse complement strand
TATATATATATATATATATATATATATATATATAGCATTTTTCTCATGTTTTTTTCATTTGAAAATCTAAAGTGTCACTACTATGCCTTCCAACTATTTGAAGGGGTAAAGTGAAGCTTAAACATCTCAAAAAGTATAAATACGCCATAGTTATTGTACGTTGTGTTAACTCATAAGCAAGAAGAAAGGTTATGCAATGTACAATAAACATTTACCTCAAACAAAGAAAAGTCTAAAGATATGATCACTTCAAATTAGATAATTCTAAGTGTTAAGGTACAGTGTCGGCCAATCTGTTGAGCAAACCAGTTCAACTCTCCTAGCTCATCTTTTCACTTACATTTACAACTCAGTGTTGACTGGCGTATCTGACCGGGTAACACGCTGCTGCGAGAGAGAGGTTTTTGTACCCAAATAATTAATGAGATTAATGCTAACGCATAGAACATTTTAGATTAATCATGTTGACTGCCCAAATTTAAATACAGTTTTCAATAATGTGGCTTCTCCAGCTCTTCCCTCTGTGCTTTGAAGCTTTACAATGATCCACTAATGTGAAATTGTAACTTTTCCCCAGTTTTCAGATTTAGATCAAGAGGCTTCAAAACAACTCAGTTATGACTTTATATTGTTCTTACCAGTTGAAGCCCTTTAATGATCAGAGCCGAATTGATCCGAGTTTTCTCTACTTATTTGGAGCATAAAGTCACACAGCACTGCCTTTCTGAAGCACTGAATAAAGCAGCAAATGACCACAGAGCTAGGGGTAGCATATAGATATGAAATAAAGAGGGTAGAGAACTTAGCATCGAGCAACTCCATGCTATCTTTGTTAACTCAGAGTTCTCATTGAGAAATTTAAGATCTGATGCAGCCTCAGACGTACAACATTCTTTGTAAGCTTATTCTGATTCCTGCTTATCTCGTATCAATCAGCTGAAGGATCGCTGGTAGTTTGATTGCAACTGTCTTTCGTCCATTGCTAGTTGTAAACACAAATTATGCACGTCTAAAACCAAAGAATGCAAAGTAAAATCACAGCCTGTAATCAGGTTAAGAAAAATACAAAGGATTTTTGTTTTAACCAGAGAGACTGTTTCAAAGCAGCTGGAGTGAGTGAAAGGGAAAGGATGAGGGAGAACAAGAACATGAAGAGGAAATGTTCAGATTTTTGCACCACCATTATATCCCGACGACCCCTCAGGCAAAACATCTGAACCAGAGTGACAGACGAACTGTTGTTTGCTTCATACCGCAAAAATGTTTTACTAGCCCTTGCGCCCATGTCAATCAATGGTCAGCATGTTCCAAAACATATTCAACACACAAAGAGAACAGTTTGGCTTCAGGAAATGGCTTGTGCCTGAGATTGACAAGGGGCTCTCTGGATGTGTCATTCAAAAAAAGGTCCTTTGTTTTACTCCTGCCACAAAGAGCCTTTCTCTTTATGTAATTTAGAACCATGCATTTTGTCATCTTTTGGCACCATAAGCGATAAAACACAAAACACAGGCGATGGTTTTCTCCAAAGCCTGTGGTAAAAAGGAATTCACACCAGTCATTTCTGTGCAAAGCACTAATCTTCACATTTCATGATGTGCTGACGACAAGTCTGGGATGAAAGGGGTAGAGAAGGGATGGCAGCGAGATTGGAAATGTTTGAAACCACAATTTCACAGAACGGACATTTGAAATCTGAGAGAGCCGCGGATCCCCTCCCTGGCATGGCATCTAAGCGGCTTCTCTCGTTTCTATTTTTCCTCATCTCTGTTCTCTTGTCTTTTCTTCCTGTTGGGCCCCTCCAGGTGTCGCGTTATCTCATAGCTAACACAGGAATCCGCAAGCCATGTACATCCACGGCCCTTTGAAAATGGAAGCCACTTTTCGGCTCATCTCGGAAAGCACCTTCCATCGTCCTCTTTGCTCCTCATGGAGATGAAGGGTTCCGGGTAGAGGAGCAGGTTTTTTGTAACTAAAGCCACTTGTTGGGCAGGGCAGTCAGTTGTAAGACAAGCAAAATCTTTGTGGTGAACACAAGTGCTTGGCTGTCCTTTTGCATGCCTGTCTTTCAGCATTATTCTTTTGGTAAGACACCTGTACAACTGTAATTTCTCAAATACAAAAAGGAAAGAGGTATAAGGAGGGATTATGCAGGAAAATGTTTGTGAAAGTTTCTGTTGTAGCCTTCTATTCTTGAAGGTTTGTGTATAGTAGGAAAATAGACATCTTCCATTTCAAAAGACGCTTCCTAAGAAGGCGAGATTTAGGGAGATTAACGTAAACATATTAAACACCTTTTTCACAAGTTGAGAATATCATTTGGCCATTAACATAGGGTACCTTTGTAATTTAGATTTTTTTGTGATGGACTTTTTTGGGTAAAAAACAAAAACGGAGCAGCTGTTTCATTTGCCTCACTTCAGACTTATAAGAATCTGACAAATGAGACTCATTGGGACATAAATTCTAAATTATTGAATATGACTGCAGACACAACAACAGATAAAATGTGGAACTGAAGTGGGAGCACAAGGCTTTGGAATGTGATTAAAATATAGACGGCAGGAAGACAAAAACATACGAAGTACTGAAGTAGATTAACACACAATCATTCCAAATACACTTACTCTGTTGTGCTCTCACCATGCAAAGCATGTCAGCTGAAAACCACTAAGGAGTTACTAATGTCTGAGTAGGTATTAGTGTCTGTTCTAGACAATGAGATGCTCGTGAAATTCTTGAACTTTACAATGGATGTCAAGGCAAAGGTCAAAGTTTGTGACCATTTCTTTTTCTTTCTGTGTGTTCATATCAGGCTTTTAGTGCACTATGATTTAAAACAAGCTGGCTTCTAAATTATGCGATTACACTCCAAACATGTAGTGGCAGGTGTTTCACTACATAATTCAGAAGCCGTAATTCATTATTCATATAATTTGGTTTGAATTATACTGAGGGGCACAACCATCTTTTTAATTGTATGGCTTTCTAGTTAAATGCAAGTGTCAGGGAAAAAAGACAGATTTTCTTTAAAATCAAATATTCTTGTCTTCTCTGAAGCATGTAACGTCAAGAGCACTTTAGATGCTATTCTCCTTTCTTTTGTAACCTCCTGTATGAATTGCAAGTGCTTCTTGGAATAATTTTGGTTGGCCAGCCTAAAATGTGCACCACTTTCGTGTTTTCTCCATATATGGATATTCATTCTCACTGTGAGTTGCTGGAATTCCAAACACCGCTTAGAACCAATGTCCTTTTAGACTAATAGATGCAAGTAACTTTGTTTCACATCTGTTCTTAAATTTCTCATTTAGATTTCCTAATAGCTGGGCTTCAGTCACGTAATCTTCATGACACATGAACATGGCAGGAAGGAAGGCAGTCAGTAAAATGTCAATGAAGGTAACTGTTGTACAGACTCCATAGTGCAGCGCTTTTACATCCAGTTTCAATGCAAAGATACAAAAAACAAATTAATAAATATGTTGGACATGACCCGTATCTCGTAGAAGTATAGACAAAGTGCATATTAGACTAATGCTAGCTTAACAATCAATATTATGTAAACAATTATTTAAAGACAACCTAAACAGAGCCAGCTAACCTACCACCGTTGAAGTGGTTGATTCAGACGACATTAGCAGACGCCAATCCTTCCGACAGCGAACACAGATTCAAAATCCACTTTTCACAGCGTTGTCCTGTGAGCTTTTTACATGTTTCACATTCATAAACAACAACCTTTGGTACTCTGCAATAACACTGTTTATTAGAACAATTAGAGCAGCTGTAAACTGCACAAAACATGAGAATTTTTCAAATGGCAGATTCTCAGCTTTTTCACCGCCTACCCTCCATCTGTTTTCCATGCTCTCACCTCTCACGGTACAGCTATGTGACATCACATGAAAGCAACCTATCGGGACATAATGTGTTGCTTCTGGAGATATTTTAGCCTTCTTTATGTTGTAAGACATGTTTGATTTAAGTGATTTCTTTACTGAACATGTCCGAAAGTTAATCAGGCCTGTGTGTGACTTGTGAATTTGAATTTTGTTTTCCCCCAAGTTGCTGTTAATCAGTTAGTTTATGCTTAACAAAAAGGGGATTAGGGTATAATTTTTATTGTTAATAGCTGAAAGAATCCTTTCAGGTATTTGCATAGGTTGCATCTTTCTTCATCAGACACATCAACTGTGACAACAAAAGCGAACACCCAAAAAATCTTGTAGAGGCAAATACTTTTTCACAGCACTGTAAATTGTCAAGATTTGAGAGTCAGTTCTTGTTTGGACAAGCAGGCTGGAAAAATTAAACAAAACCAGAAATTCTTTACTTTAATGGATGCAATTGGTCAAGACATGCTGGAATGGAAAACAGGCTGAAAGCTTAGAAAAATAAATCTACACTAAAAGTAGAACAGGGTTGATGGCACATTTCTCGTGACTTGTTTATATTCTTTTGTTGAAGAAATGTCCTTCCATGTCTCCACATCTGCTAACACTAACAAATACAGCCTTATTTCCTCTCTTCCTCTGGCTGCCTCACTTGTCCTTTGTTTCCCTGGAAGGGTGATAGTGTTTAGTCTAATTGAGCACCTGTGGTGATGACAACTGTATCAAAGCAATAGGATTTTGATTTCACACTCTTTTACTGTTGGGCTTTCCCCATCATTTCCTGGTCTTCTGTGTGGTAATGACAATCAAGAGGTCTGACTCTCAGCTTGCTTGTTAGCTAGTTTAATACATATTTGACCCAGGAAATATGACTTTTTCTGAGGACTTGCTTACAATCTGACAATTTGTCAGGTTGTGGTTTGATTTGCCAATACAAATCAGTGGAAAAATATGTTATTAGTTTTACATAACTAAACATAGGTAAAAGGTGTCTGCGTGATTTATACAGAAGCATCTGACATGCAGAATATGGTGTCTCGCTTGTTGCAGTACTAGCTGTGAGCAAATGGTGGAGCTCTTGTGATGTTCCTTTGACCATCTCTAAAGTGCTTGTGTGGACCATGTCTTCATCTGTGACTGTTCACATCTGCAAGTGTGTATGCATGCATGGTACATTCTGTGTAAATTTCCCTTTGTTTGTATGGTGCCACATGTGCAGCATGTGTTCATATCCATCCTTGAAAAATAAGCACATGTCTTTGTGCGAGATTAAATTTTGGGTGTTTTTAGTTGCATTTATTTCTAGCTGTTCTTGTGGAAAAACACAAGATCAGCATATTTATGAGACTAGTGCTTTGGTCAAAGGTGTGATGTTTGTTTCTCCACTGGAATGTCCTTCTTTTTTGTTTGACAAATTAAGAGCGCAAAGTCATTAGGTTTTGTCAGTCAACAAAAATCTTAAAAGCTATTTCAAAATGTATTTCAACTTTTAGCACCTTATCTGTTTTACTGAAATAACAGTTTTACAAGTTTCTAAATGTATGGCTCCTCATCTATGATAAAGCCAAAGGAAAAGGAAAACAAACTTGGGGCACTGTGACAGTTTTGCATTCATGAGTTATATTTCGACAATTCAGAATGTACAGTTTATTTTTTGATAAACAGTAGTTATTTTCCCTGTCTTTCAGTATAAAAAATTTTTTATAAATGCATATATTTTCACTAATCTTTGTCAATCAGTTTTAAACATTCCACTTTTTGAAGTTTTGGAACTTAATAAACTCCAAGAAATTACAGAATTTAAAATTATTAATTTTTTTGGTGACTGAAGTGACAAAGGAAAATAATAAATTGTTTTATTTAGTGTTTTATTATTTATTTTTATTGATTGAAGCATAATGAAAATGAACTGAACTATGATTTCTGTAAAAATGTTGCATCCCTAAAAATTACTGTTAATGAATGGCATGATCTCACCAGCTGGTCACACTCACTGTAACTGCAATACATCTCCAGCCTAGCCATAATGACTTCCTATTTGACTTCACCGTTCAAGTTTTTTATTTATTTATTTATTTTTTTAATTAAAGCATTATTAATTTCTTCTGTGCAATTAATCTCAGTTGTTTTGTATCTTACAATAAAGTTATCTTCAGTGTAATTTAGAGCTCATATAAAAAGTGCTACATAATTTGAACTGCACCCATAGCAGAGTAATTAAGCATTGCAGCATTTTTTTATACCTAATGTACAGCAAGAGACACAGTGCAGATCCTTTTGGCATATTTAAAATCTAGC
The DNA here is from genome assembly GCA_903067095.1 of Girardinus metallicus. Classification (NCBI taxonomy): domain Eukaryota; kingdom Metazoa; phylum Chordata; class Actinopteri; order Cyprinodontiformes; family Poeciliidae; genus Girardinus; species Girardinus metallicus. Next base: position 80,044 of record CAEGAE010062198.1, on the reverse strand, counting down.
TGTCTTCCAACCCCTTACATGCAGTTGAAACTGTTTCAGCACAATGGCTGACATTGGTCTTGCAGCGAAGAAAACAATGGCCCTACATGCCCCTATCAAACCCTTACTTAAATCCCCCCCTTTCATTCTGTGTCGTTCTGCCTTGTATCTGACCGGGACTTACAAGTCTCCGACTGTGACATAAGGGATTCCAAGTTGTCCACTCCTAACAGATTACACGAGGATGCAAGACAAAAGGACAGCGACGCAGCCAGTGCATTTATTTGCCTCTATGAAGGGAGCGAGAATGAAAAGTGATGGCAGAAGAAAAATGAAAGAGAGTAAAAAAAAAAGCAGGAAAATGTATAAGAGACGATAATGTCTGGATATAGATATTTATGAGGTTGAGAACATCTAGAGAGAAGAGAATACTGAAAGAAATGAGAGAAGTGTGGAATAGGAAGTGTTTTTTTTTTTTTTACACTCCGGCTTGTTATCGCCAGTCCAAGCCAGCATCTTTATTCTACCAGGAGAAAATGCTAATCATTAATCTCAGGCTGCGTGCTACGTCTCTGTTTAATAGCTGATAGGGAGTCTCCACAGGCTGCCTTGCTTCTTTGTTTAAAATGACACATAATGGGTGAGAGCCTTATCAGTGGCTCAGTGCATTCTCTCTCCCTTTCTATGGCATCTCAGTCCAGCGTAAAGAAACAAGGAGGGGGGAAAAAAATGTTGCGATTGATTTGGAGCCAGGGATAACTTAATCCATCAATTTAGCATTAACTGAATACTCAAAAGTAAGTGTCAAAGACAAAATGAAAGTAAGAGCCGGAAAATGGAAAATGAACAGAAATTAGTTTGTGTCCAAACGCAAACTCTCATCTGTAAACAAAGATTATTAATAGAAACAAAGTTAAAATCAAGTGTTAAATGTAAAACAAAGTTCAACAACTTACTATACCCCTCCAAAGAGAGTGACAAACTTGTAGCATAACATCCATAATTCCCTCAGTTACTCTGCTACCTGCACAGTGTTTTATATCATATTCCTCTCCTTAATGTGAAACATAACATTAATGTAGTTTTCTCTAGAGTTTTAATACACAGGGTTGTGAACCTGCCTCCTTTGGTACTTCTCTTACAACTTAATGTTTCCCACTGTGGGACAATAAAGGATAATCTATTCTATACAGCTTCACAAGTAAAGTAAAAACATGTTTGAAATTAAGAAAGGAAATCCTAAATCTATTGTAAAGCAGTGGTCTATCTCAAACTCCATTCTCGAGGGTCAGTGTCCCTAAACTTGAATTAAATAGCTAAACTGCCTCACTAGCATGCAGTCAAACTCTAAAAAGCTTTGCTATCTGTATTAAAGGGATAGTTCACTTATCATGAAGCAACCATTTTTATTAGAACTTTTTATTTTTTTTCAGTAGCAAACGCAGTGAGCAGGGTGACGAGGACAGGAAATAATGAGTGGCTGAGTTACCTGAGATCAAAGGGGTGGTGAGTGAAAAGTCTCTCTCATCACAAAAATGTCAATTTTTAGCAGTTAATGTATATTATATAAGATCAGCTGACAGAGACTACTTTACTCTTTAAATAAAATCACAACAAAGTCAATAATTGGTGCAATTGTAATACATTTGAAATCAATTTTGCTGATGTCAGTTTTCTGACAAAACTGTTGTTGTCAGTTTTCTGACATCAGCAAAGTCCCAAAGGATTAAACTACACAGATGCAGCAGCAGTGGCACCTTTTTCTTTGGAGTTCATTTTAAGTTTGTGTTGTTTTTTTAATATGTGGCTGGAAGTATAAATGCAAGTTCTTAAATACTTTTGAATGAAAGAACAACTCCCTGTTTCATCACAAAATTTACATATTTTACAGCTAAGTTTAAGGAAGTATTGGAGAAAATGGAGTTTTAGATTCATATTCAACAAGTCAGAAAATGTGCGCACCAGATTAAAAGAACCTTTTGAAATTAACAACTTTTAAGCTAGCATTGGCCATTTCTGTAAGACATTCTTACAGAAATTACCATACATTTTTTCAGGAAATTCTCCATCAAAGTTGTGTTGAAGGCCTTGAAACCTGTTGAAGTTAGTCCTAAATCCAAGGTCAGCAGCAAAGAAGGTAGACTTAATTCGGACTGCTTGAGGGCTGGGAAAATTTTATCTATTTTGCCTGCAATGAAGATCTGAGATAATATGAGAAACTAAGACAGGTGTCAGAGAAACATTACCTTCAGCCAGCTGGAGGTTTTACACCTTTCTTTTTTGAAAGGTGTAAAAGCAAGTGTGCTCTATTTATTATTGTGAAAGTAAAGAATCAAGTTCATTCATTTTCAGTGGATCTGAATTAGCTAGAAATATTGAAAAGTGTCTACAACATAGAAGAGGTTCTGTCTTTGTTATTTTCTTCAAAGTTGCCTTACAAGCTTGACCCAAAAGACAGATTTTCAAAAACACTGCAATATATGATGCCATTTGGTTAGAATTTATTACAATTATGAGATGACACATTTTCAAGCTGGTTGATTAATGTTTGTATTTATTTTCATTACATCCCAGTCTCGCTGACAAATCCTGTTCAAAAGAAGTGAGTACTTCACAAGCAAGGGTGCCCTAAATTGATTTATTTAAAGATGGTCATTAGAACTGCTTTTGTGCAACTTTAAGGTTTCAAGATCAAAAACATTTAACCAATTTCATCTTAAAATGTGTTTTGTGTTAACTTTTAATTCATTTTAGTAAGTTTAAGTTTCAGTGCTAGAACCTCAAAAAGTTTGCAAACTTAAACATGACTGTGCCATAATAACAACCTTCAAATAAATCAAATAATTTAGCCAAATATCCATTTCCTCACAGCGGTGCGCTTACATAGTGCCACTGTTTATGGTGGTTTCGGGTCAGCTGCTTGTCTGTCATATGATCAGGAGGGAAAGAAAACATTAACATTGAACATGGGCTGGAGCAGATGAAAGCTCTTGGCTTGACTGTCAGTGCTCTGAGGTGATGAGAGACGCCATTACTTATTCATGAATCCTAAATGTAGAGCAGAGGAGATGGGCATGGCTGACCCTGAATATCGAAGGGGGTGGGTTACATGCATGTGGGGATGTGTATGTGTGTGCTGGGTAAAACACTGGGTAGTGGGGTGATTGAATCACCAACCAACATCACCAGTAGAGAGTCTGACTTCATTGACAACAATAAAGTCAGACTCATTGACAACTAATGCAAATTTGAGTTAGAAAAACATTTTTGTTTTTTCATTCCAATAAACTCAAAGGTTGATGGAAAATATAAAGGTAAAAAGAACGAGTTTTCAAGTGTGTCATTCAAGTAACATTCACTGGGAATAATCTCTTGAAATATTTCAAGGGGTCATTATATATATAAAAAAAAAATAAAATTCTGGGAAGAACTCAGTAATTTCCTGACCAGACTGTATCATTTTGTGTTAATAATAAACCTGTTGTTTAAGAGGTCATTCTGACAATATGATCACTATGTAGCATAACTACTATCTCCAATAGATTAAAAAATAATGCTCAATATTCAACATTAAGCGAATTAATGTTAACAACTTGCAAGATACAAATACAAAGTCAAAAACATATATAAACTACTGCACATCATCAGTTGGCATTTGTATAGCCTGAAACTTGTGGTATTTTGTCAATGTCTGTCTTTATTCACTATTTTTGAACTTTTATTGTGGCTTCTCAAGTGGTAGCTGCCCATTGCAGCTACCACTTGCAATGGTAGATACAACTCTTTGTCCAAGCATCTTGTAGCTCTTCCAACCAGAGCTACGACGGAAGAGTGTTGGAGTGGGTTAATCCAAGTCCAAATAGAGCTTAGTAGGCACTATATTGGTTCAACCACTGTCGAAGTCAAAGATAACTATCCGTCCAGCCAAGAGAGAAACGGATGGAACTCCCAAAACAGAATTCTAAGTTAGTTAGAAAATAGACAACCCATCCAAATAAGGTACTCACTCCTCTAGCGTAACTTATGCACATTGTATCTGTTGCATAAAACAAATAGCAAGATTTGACCAAGTGTAATATTCATAAATACACTTCTTCTTCCCTCACGATTGTGTATACTGTCAGCATTTTTATGAGATTTAATACGGCTGGACACTAGTCGAGAAAAAAAAAAAATCTGGGTTTTCATGGCTTGTAGCTAGATAATTCATAGCAGGCTGTAGCATGCCTAAATTACCAACTCTGTACCATTTTATCTTTCCAGGCAAATAGGCCAAAGGTTACTCTACAGGAAATGAACTCCATATCACATTACTATTTCTTTTTGATAGGGGTGAGTGTAAAATATGCACAACTAGACTTGGTGGGACAACCCAGCCATGCTATTATTGACTATTCATTTTTCCTTGCTTGTCATTGATGTATGTGAGGGAAGAGGTAAGCAATGCATATGTAACCTACAACATATACAGTCTTTTTAAATATACATTGGCCGAGAAGTAAGAAAACTACCCGGGTGATTTTTCCACCTCCCTTATCTGCATTTGCAGGTTGCCGAGATCCATCAATGTTTATGAAGCCGTGGCCAGCCCTGGTCTGCAACATTTATCCGCCTAGAACACACACATGCATGTAGACAAGCACATCGAATCACACTAACATGAGCACATGCACTTAGTTGACTTTTCACATCATGCCATAAATATCTCCTGTGTAGTCCATGCTTCTTTTTTTTTTTGTCTTCATAACCCCCCCCAAAAAAGACACAAATCTTGAATTATTTTCTGAGTGAAAAAAAATGTTCCAAATATTTTACTGTAGATAAGCTGTAGATATGGCGAAGGGAAGCTCCAAGCTGGGCATCAGAGGAAGATAACTCGGTTTATTAATGACCTGACAGTGGAACAGGCTAAAGTAATTAAGCCCTTCCATTTCTCTTTTTTTTTTTTGTCTCTTTGTCGGTCCCCTCAGTGGATAGGCAAGCAAATTTTGGTAATAGTTTGATAACCAAAGGCACACCAATATCCTTTGGGTTACAAAATCACACATACAGTATGCCTTTCTATCTACACAGGGAGTTTACATTGACTTACCTTCACTTTTCGTTCTTTCCTATAGCATAATCTAACCATTATCAATACATGCTGAACCCTAAACCTAACATGAACTCAATTCACACCATAGTCCTAAACCTAACCCCTAAGCCACAAGCAGCACCTTTTCTTACAGGCCCACGCTTTGGGCCCCATAAAGAGCAGTACGTCCCCACAACGTAGGATTTGTTAGCAAAATGGTCCTTATACTTTATCAAAAACAAGGAGACACACACACAGACAAGCGGACGCACTAGAATGGATGACTAGAGTGAATGGATGCAGTAAAGAGAGGGATGCAATTGATGTTATCAAGGTTGATTTGATTTGTTGTAGAAAGAGCAAGTGGTCTATCGGTTACATTCACCTGTGAATGGATAATTGTCCAGAACATGCATATGGATGAGTCATTAATAACTTTTGACTCACTTCTCTTTCTCTTTCTTGTGCTTCCAACCTACAAAAATAGAAAATGCTGCCGATGCTTTTTTTATTGTTAATGTTTCGACGTTCCAATGGACTTTGGCCGGTTTTAGATAGATCCAAAGCCAAAATGTTTGGAAATTGTTACATTTTAAACCAGATATTTACTAAATAAAAAGAAACATACACATTTTTTTTTCCACTGTTTGAAATGCGACAAAACCTCTCTTGTTTTAGGTCAGTTAGAATTACTCAAATAGTTTCTATTTCATAAATGCCTGAAAACATTCCTCAGATTCAAAGTTTTACACATATTTGGTCAGTATCAAGGACAACTGTCTTTTAAACTGAACTACTGTGAGAAGCTCAAAGGGTTTGACCCAAATCATACATTTTAAAAGACAGAAATGTGCATGTGTCTTTTTATTCGGTGTATGTAAATATCTGGTTTCGAGTGTATATTTGCATACAAACTCTGGGGATCAAGGCTAAGGAAAATTACATCATCTGACAGATCAGGGAAAGTTCAGATCTTTTCAATGAACTCAGCAGATTTTTTAATGTAGATCCTGGAAAATGCCTGGTCACCCCACAGAAGCACCCTCATCTTTAATCAAGACATACATGCAAATCCCAATAAATAAATGCATAAATAATAACTAAATAAATACTTCAATTGTAGAAAATATATAGAGTATTTACATAAAAATGCTCACTGGCCCTTTCTGATCATGAAAAATTTCTAGGGTTCTACTTATGATCAAATATTTCAAATATATCATAATGTGACACATAATGTGATACATTGCTTTACTAGTTGCTGAATATGTTTCTTTCAGACAAGTTCATAAAATGACATATGATAAAATAAACAGACAAATAATCTGTCATATAATTATCTCCAGAGGACACACTCCTATGAAGCAGTTTTCTCTTTTTATGGTCCATTTGTCTTATAAACCATTAGGATAGCTGACTGCAGAATCTGTCTCTCTTCCACAGGAGCTGTGGCATAGAAATACATGAAGACAACCGGTAGATGTCTTAATGTGACACAGGGCATCTTCTTAACTAAAGTAAAGATGTGGCCTGTGTTAATCTAATATAAAAATTTAGGACAAGGTTTCTAAATATGTGCTATATGGTCAAACTTCCCTTTAATAGTGAGAAAAAGGTCAGACTTTGGTTTAGATAGATCAGATGTCCTCTTATCACAGGTGGGTAAATGACTGGCTCAAGATCATAGGTTACTAGTACCTGAACCACAATAAATTGAATGGACAGTCAGATGCTGTCCACTTCTAAATCTCTCCCGATTTACAGATTTTATTAAATTCCTGTTCAAGATTTTGCTTGCATTGTGCTTAGTCTTCAGAAAAAAAAAACAAAAAAAAACTTTGGCCTACTACTTTTGAGGGTTCTAATTACAAGCCACCTTGCAATACTAACTTCATGTTTGTTTTTATACATATTAAAAATGTTTTTCTTTATGGCACAAGCCACAGATCGGCTGCTGATTAGCACTAAAATTTTATTATTTCATAAATACCAAACCTATGTTACTGTGTTTTGTTTCTTTGTTTTTTTTTTCTTTTAGTCAGCTAAGTGGCAGGGTACACAATGCTTGAAGAGTTGTGTACATTTATAAAAAAACTTCTTTTAAAATACAGGAGAAAATCTATCAGAATTTTACAAGTGTCCAGTTCTGAAGTGTGAGGTTGCTTAGGGCAATTCACATTGCTCTTTTTGTAAAAAAAAAAAAAAAAAAAATCATGTATTTTGTAATATTATTTTATAACACTTTTGTATTTATATGTCTAGAGGGGCAAAACCAATGTGAAGAAGATGTTTTCACTGGTCTTTATTGTAAAAGTATTGTGGTAATTTAAAGAACATTTATTTTGTCCACATGCTTTTATCTGTATCCTTATAGTGCAGAATCTTTGAAGTCGTAATTGGTTCTATTTGCAGTCTCGGGCTTTTAACAAGACAGACTTTATGTTCCTTGCCCTGTTAAATGAGGGACCTCTGATTTTATATGTAGTACAACAGTTTAACTGTAGTGTGAGCTCAAGATAGACAAGATGTTCTGCAGCCCTTACAATGACAGATCTGCGGTCGGAGCTCCACAACTAGAGTGCATTTGTGTTGCTGAGTGTGATGGATCAGCCCTAGGTTGACATGATGTCCAGCAAGAGTGTAGTACAACCTCAAAGAAACCATGTATCTTGTCTACATGTTCTGCCCATTTGCTCTTCTAACTATGTTTTCTCTTGTGGTAAGCATACAGCATGTTAAACGTATAACAGGCCACTGAGAAAAAGTAATCTTCTGACTTAATTTCTTGGTCTAAAATGTATTTAATTTCATACTTAATAATAACAATGAGTATAATTATTATTATTATTATTATTATTATTATTAAGTATATATATATATATATATATATATATATATATATATATAGGGAAAATTTAAGTAAAGGATGCCCCTTTATTTCTACTCTGAAAATAAAAGTGTGTGTTATTGTAACTATTGAATCTGATTCCACTAGAGGTCCCTGTAGTTCAAAAACTAGTCATGTGTGTAGCTGTGTGACAGCAAAGTTCTTCTACACAGAGTGCTTCCTGCAAAGCCACATCATTACAAAGAGACACTTTCAGACAATAGGGAATTGTACTCGCTTATGAAAGAGGGAAAAACAAACAGTTTGCTGTAATTTATGTCTGGAAATGCAATATAAATTATGGCCTGAGTTGATTCTTCTCAAAGGATATTTGGTTCTTATTGAGTGTCAGGGTGTGGAGCTTGGGTAACCTGGGCAACTGGAGGTCATTTCCAAGCAGATTGTTGTCGACAACCAACTCTTCCAGCTCAGTAAACATTTCGAGGCCTGCCAGCGACCTGTAATGATAAGGAAGCAGTAAAGTGGTTATGGCTCCAAATCTGCTATGCGGTTATTGTGCAGAAATAAATATTTCTGCTTCTCTCCTTTCATACGGCAGGAGAGTGTGGGCCCGAGCCTGTCAGTGAAGTGAATGACAAGAATTTGTGGTACTGAGCTCCCCTGGCATGGCAAGGCATCCTTCAGTGGCTGGCAGGATGAGGGATGGGGGTCACTTGTGAGTAGCCAGGATTCAAAACAAAAGGCTTCAGAAATGCAGCGGGCAGGATGAATTTGTCAATGTCTTGTGCCTTGAGGCGCCCAGTTTCGCCTGACCCTAACCCTCCATTCCCAAGACAAATCACTCTGTCACAGTTCACCTTCACTCCCCAGACACAAATTTAACTTGTCATCCATCATTTTCACAGAGGAACTGGGATACACTCACAATCACAGATGCATGCAGTAGAAGGGGAAACTTTTTTTTTTTCTGCCACTGCATCGTGATAGGGGGTTTAGTGTTCAGATTACAACATCAAAGCTTTTTTTCTTTTAAAAGGAGGAAACATTTGGCCCTTCCGTTCATTTTTATGACACATTGCACAGAGGTGAGGGGTCATCCCAGCTTCTTTCCTTTCCACCTCTCTCACACATATACAAATTAACACAGGCATAAAATTGACAGAAGGTGGTGTTAAAAGTTATGTTAGGGCTCTGCAAAGTTCAAGTCATAGAAGCCACACAAAAGGCGATGTGTGTGCTGTCTAATCCTTCACTGTCAGAGTGCCATGTTAAAGCGTCCTGGGAGAATTCACTGACATTTAAATCTGACAGACTGCAGACACTGAACTTCTCTTACAGTTCGCAGTTCAAATGAGAACTGTTTTAAATTCAGTCAGGTATTCTTAATCAATAGGTATTTTAGTAAATTAAATTTTAAGGTTATTTTCTTATGTTTATATAAATATGCACATAGTAAAATAAAAGAAGGATGACATCAAGTGTCAAGAGAAAACATTCCAGTGAAAAATGTCACATTCTGGCAGGAAAATTTCAGGTGACTAAAAAAGCTGCAGCAAGATGCAATGCTCTTTCCTGGATCTGCGTTAGTTCGGAGGCTATATATCATACATCATCAGCTACATTTTGTTTTAAACAACCAAACTGATATGAATTAGTTTATTTATTTATTTTTCTTTTGGGCTGAGAGAATATGGGGCTTGGGATGTTGGAATTTTGTAGTATCCAATATGACTACTGCACATGCATATTTTCTAGCATGACTGACAGTGTGCCAAAAAATATGTAATTGGTTGGGGTAGAATAAATTATTACTACATCGTATTGATGAAAGTAGCCACCACCACAAAGTCTTTGAAAATTCCACAGTTTTTTGACTCATAACATGGATCTTGATAACTCTGGGGTGTGAAGTAATTTCTAGCTCTAAGTGATTGAAGCACATTTTGAACACAGTATAAAAATACCCCAAAAATTAAATAACTCATACATGGATAACTCCTGAGACAGGTTTTTTTCCTCAATCAACTGTGTAGTTTAACTATTCAAATTACTTAGAGATTGGTTGAAAACTTTAAATAATGAACAAAGAAAATTACTGCAACAGCATTTAGTGTAGAAAATGGTCATTTATTCTTTAGATTTTTGACTTGCAGGAGAGTCAGAGTGCGAAGACATCAACACACACACACATGCGCACGCACACTGACAAGGAAAGTTGACAGCACCCTGCCAGTGTGCTGGCAAACCTGCCCACTGACAACCTCTTATCAGGAATGGTAAATACAGCAGAAAGATGGATGAACGGAGAGAAGTGGCAGTTTTTTTTTTCTTTTCGTATTTGGTTTGGGTGTGTCTTCACCCTGAAGCACTTCTCATTTATTAAGAGATAGGAAGCATGTCAAAGTAGATGATTCTTATCTCGGAATCAAACTAATAAGAAATATACATCTCACATATATTTGTATATTTAATTGTGCCCTTTTTCCATTTGTGGATGATGGAAAAATGTTGAAAAAATGTTTTGTCTTAATTGTAAATATAGGTATCAATGAAACAAACATGAAGTCTTAAATCAGCTGCAGCACATTGCTATTACGTTACAAGTATAATATTTATTAATGAGTAGTTGAGAGAACTCTCCTACCACCTTGGATAAACATTTAATTTTCTGTGAACAAAAGGCTGCAAACAAACTATAGCCATCTGTGTGTGTGCCCGGGTGTGTGTGTCTGATGGGCTGTAGTCCTGTGGGTTATGTTATTAGCTGCTCGGTTAAAGGGAGCCGCATGGCACAGGGGGGAGCCTTATTAATTGTTGTTTTCATGTCACCACCACTGCGTGCACTGGCTGATTTAATCAATTAAATTCACAGCCAGGGGAGAGCCACTAGGTCCCATCCAGCATTAGCTACAGAGCTGGGATTGAACTTCTAATACTCTCCAGCTCTCTATGCTCCCCTCTGCAGACTTCCATAGCTGCTTTCATTACTTTTTATAAGCCTTGTTGTTTTAATGTGCAGCTTGGAGAACTAACAAAGTTTAAGTACTGCAGTAAAAGCACTTTCCTTAATAAAAAAAAGGCTGAAAAAAAAAATGTTTTTTTTGTTTGTTTTTTTTTAAACACTAATGAGAATAACTGCCTGCAACTGATGTTTGGTAGAAGTTGGGAATCAAGAAAAAAAGAAGAGCAAAAAATTATCTTGTAATGATAAAATATACACTTCTCTTATTTCTATTCTTCAAAAAGAGCAGAAATAACTGCATGATTTCTACAAAAAAAAAACAATTGTCCTTTGTACTTTTAAGAAGCTCACTGTAAAAAAAAAATAAAATACTGTATGAATAATAATTAATTCAAATCAGAGTGGAGCAATTTAATACATATTTTGAAAAATAAATATGTACCATATTTGATCAAACAACTTTATGTTAAACCTCTATCATGCAAGAGACTAAGCAGCAGTAGCTTTCAGAGACAGAAAGGCGCTTTAACGAGGTGAGGCAATGAATCCTGCACTTGTTAAGATAATTATGATCAGCCTCATTGTCAGAGCTAATACTTCACACGGGCTGTCTTTACGCTTTGACTACCACTTAGCCTGTGTAAGCCCGCCATTATACATCACACAACGCTGCCTGCATATCGGTGTACGTGCTTTGGAGCTTACATAAGTGGTGGGTGTATGTGCTGAAACCACCATTATCTACAAATATCCTGCCGACTGAGCCCCAAGAGGAGATAGATACATTTTTAGCAGGAGCAGAAACTCAGCACAGGAAGTGGAGGATGTGAGAAGCCAGACAAGGACATTGGAGAGGAGACACTGACCCAGAGAGCAGCTTTCCCGGATCAATACACTAATACTGATGCAGACATAGTGATTGATAAACCACAGCTGACAACAGAGGGAAGAAAACTCTCGCTTGTTATTGGCTGGAATGTCAGTCACTTCTGCCAGTGGTGTGCACCAGTGTCATGTTGGATATCCTCAGGCAACACATGAAAAATTAAGAACAGCAGTCTTGGCTACTTTACATGTGTTACACAGTCTTCCATATGCTGCTGAAACTGTGGCCTGAGTGAAGTTGCTCTTACTCAACCTATCATGCATTAATACAATGCATTCTCTATTACTGTAGAACCACATCTGGGCTCCTGCACAGTACTTTGAAAATGTCCTTGAATTCACATCCAAATCTAAGGACTTTGGAAAGCTGGAGAGGCTTCAGAGCTGAAGTCTACAGTCCAGCAGCTGATGTCCTCTCAGATGGTTGCATAAGTGCAGAAAAAAAAGGAAATCTTACTTTAAGTTAGGCCAGCTGGATCTGCAAAGTTGCAGGCACGCTGACATCCTTTACAGAAGGAAACAGATAACTGTTTGATGAATTGACCAATTCCAGGGCTATGATAACCTTCACATGAGCATTATACACTTCTAAGAGTTCACTTCAGATTATTTGCGAGGATGTGGTACTGTAATAAATAGAGTACAGAAAGTAGACGTCAAATGACAACTGTGTGTGGACTGGCAGTGATAAACTTAACAACTAGGGTGAAAGGATGAGTTAGAGAAAGGAATGAAACCAGAGACACACTAAACTAAAAAGTCAATACAGAATCCAAACCATGATACTTTAAACTTTTCCATATTTTGTCATGGCAAAAGCACAAAACAAAAATTTTATTTGACATTTTTGTAAGAGGTGAACACAAAAGAATAAGAAAATTGTGGCGTGCGTCTCTAAAACTACTTTTTTGGACTAACAAACTCTACGGGATATTTTGACTCTACGGGATAATTTGCCCATCCTTTGTAAAATAGCTCAAGCTCAATTAGACTGAATAGAAAACCATCTCTGAACATTGATTTTCAATTCTTGCTGTGGATTCGCAGTTGGATTTAGGTCTGGGCTTTGACTGGGCCATTATAGCACATGCATACGGCTTTGATTTAAACCATCCACCCTAGTTCTGGCTGAACATTTAAACTTATCTTGTTGGAAGGGAGAGAATCTTTTATAGTCTCAGGCCTTTAGCATAGCCCTGTATTTAGCTCAGCCCATCTTCCCATCAACTTTAAAAAGTTGCCAGAACAAAAGCATCACCATGGCAGTATGCCGTCACCACCATTTTAAGATGGGAACAGTGTGTTCAGGCTGAGGTGCAGACTTAGTTTTTTTTACATCACAAAGCACTTTGCGTGTAGATCAAAAAGTTAAGTTGTAGACTCATCTGACCATAGCACTTTCGTAAATTCTCTTAAATTGATGTGTTCTCTTTATGGTTCATGACTGAAATTATACAAAGGAGAACTCTAGAAACTATTGAGTGTCGTCTGGTGGGAATTGATTTCATTGCATTTTATTTAAAAATGTACCAGAGTAAATAACACCAAAAAATGTACACCATATTCTTTATATTGTTTTGTAAACCTTGTTAAATTCCATGGATCATCTTCCTGTCACTACAAAATCTCTCACTACTTTGTGTTGCTTGATCACAAAGTCCCACAGTCCTATTTAAGTTGGGGGTTGTGACAAAAGTTTGAAGGACATGAGGATTTTTGCAAGGCGTTGTATATGATGCTCCAAAGTAATTAAATATGAAATATTACTTCATGTTTACTATCTGTGAACTCCACTTACTTCAAATTTAGTTCAAACAGCAACAATTTTTTTTCTGCTTACAGTGGTGCTGAATACGAATGGAACAAAATGAAATCAGAAATCAGTTATAATTGTGGAGGATATATGGATATTAATTCACATGGTTCATAAGGGTGTGTAGTTCATCACTATAACCATCATCAAACACTGAAAAAGAGGCAGGAACATCCAAAAATAACGCATCAAAACACCAGTGGAAATTGCTCCTAAAAAGTGACATTATCTGCAAAGAAAATTGATGCCCTGCAACCCCTCCAACATCCCTCCTACCACCTCCACACAGCTCTGATCGGGTCTGTTCCAGCACTCTCCCCTCCAGCTATAGTTCGAGGCCTTCGTTTGTTTCCATACGTGCATCTCTGATGGCGACGGCGAATTATACTGTCATTATCTGTCTCCATCTCCCCCACAGTTCTTCGATTTTCAGCCTTTTTTTTTGGCGCACACATGTAGACAGTCTCCGCTCAGTGCAGCACTCCCTCCCTCTATGCTGCCAGGCCTCAGGTGGCAGTCATTTAAAGATCACACATCCAGGACACACATAGTCTTCCATGAATACATGTCAATTCACACATGGAAAGGGGATTACTTGTCTCCTCCCAGGCAGCTGCAAATTACTATTAATGGCAATGCAAATCATTAGAGTACATTTGGCGCCGGCAGCAAATCTCTTCTTTATGTGGCTTCACTCTAATCTGTTTTGAATATTACTCTATACTCGCTCCTGATATGTGTTAAAGCATTACTAACTACAAAGCTGTCAATTGGCGATGGCAAGTCACATTTTACTTCACGGAGGGATTCGTTGCTTGATGTACAAAAAAAGTAAATCTATTGTAGAGTGCACAAACAGGTGCAAAGACGAAGGAATCTGTGAAATATAATTAGCAAAGTTCTTTATAATGAAGAAGGTAAATATCACTTCTTATAACTACAGAGAAACCTTGATAAATTGGAACATAATTGAAAATCAATTAGATGAAGACCTCAAATTTAGAAAGTGCAAATCATAGCTAAGGTTCATAACAGTGTGAACAATTCAAGCATTTACTTCTACTAATTACTACTTAAAGCTCAAAAAAAAAAAACTAAACATTTTTGAGATTTTAGTTAGAATATAATTTTTTTTTACCATTCAAATGTCCTAATGAAAAAGTTCATCCATCACTGGATGGGTGGTCTTTTTGTTTTAATTAATGCATGAAAGTAGTGTTGCATGGAGGCGATCAGCCTACATCATTGACGATGTTATAAAGCCTTGTACGCCTTGCTCCTGCACTTTTTCCTTCCACTCAACTTTTCATCAATGTGTTTGGAGGCAGTGCTTTCTTTGCCCATTTTTGAAATATTAATTTCTTTCTATTTGCCATCTTTAATATTAACATTTTCTGTACTTTAAACATTACTGTACTGAGTTGTATTAACTGTAAACCATAATATTCAAAATCAACACTTGAAATATATTTCTTTCCATTTAATTAATCCAAACATTATTTGAGTTTCACTTTTTGAATTGAAATGTTGAAATAAGATGCACCAGTGTGATGTATAAAAGATAAATTTAAAACATCAACACTGTGGAGTGTCAGATATAAATGTAAAACTAGCTGTTGTGTAAATGATAACAGGACAGTGAATTCTGCTGTGTTTGAGTAATAGACTACCCCTGTAGATATTCCTGCTGAGTGTGTGAGGTTAATATTCTCTCTCTCAATGTCATTAGTGCTGGCAGAGGGGCTAAGAGCACCGTGAATGAGACAGGGGTTGATCCTATCAACTCAGACACACCTCCTCTTCCTGCAAGCACACAAAAATCAAACCCACTGTACCGAGGTCAACGTTCCTGAAATCAGCCTGCCCTCCTGCTTCCCCTTGCACCTCAAATCCCTGTCTGATTAATGACCCTGGACCAACCCTAGCCAGGGGATAAGGACTTGACAGACATTCCTGTCAGCTCCAACCTCATAAGCCTTGCTTGACCCCAGTTTGTCCTGGGATGAAGTCTAAGCTCTAGCAGCGACCCAACAGAGAGGCGCAAGAAACTGAAAGATTGCATCAGAAAGGCAGACGTCTATTTTAAAGTTTCAGCAAACTGATCTTGCTGCAAGTCAGAACATTAACACCTGCCTCCCATGTTTAGAACACCAACAACTACACATTGTAATATACATCATGGTGGCAAAATACATCATCTTACTCTAAGATTCCTCTCACAGTACAGCCATGTGTCTTGTGAATGTTTGTATTGAAAGATTAGTTGTCTATCCACATGACAAATACCCTCCTCTTTCAGTGAACAGGAGCTGAAAATCAATTCACTGATGGCATCTCAGTCAGTGAGCACATCAATGCGGCACAAACAAGCAAGGGTTCACGCATCTTTAAGCGTGCATATAAAGCCCTAAAGTTATCTATCAGGGTCAGTCAACCAAAGCATATTAATAATAGGGGACACTTCACATAGAGCTATGACATATTTATGGTAAACAATATACACAAATATGGAGTACAGTACATAAAAACTGCTTGGGAAATAAGCTAATATAAAGTATTTGCAAATAAACCAAAGGAAAAAAGTGTTAAATAATAGATGCTGCGATCTGTGAGGAAGAAACCCTCAGTGCCCTGTCTCCCCATACACTCTGTCATTACAGTGTTCAGGCTCAGTGCCTGTCAACATTTCCCTGAGAGGGGGAGCCAACCCGCATTACGATAGAGTGAGTTCAACTGTCAACTGCCAGCCATTTGTATGCCTCAGCATCCACCTAATAGCAAATAATCACTACCCCGCGCTCTCTTCATGGCAAATGATCGATGTTGTCTTGATGTCTGATGGATGACCCTGCCACAGTGATGTCCAGGCATGCATTAAAAACCACCTCTATGAAAGGCCTGTCAGTCTGATGAAGCAGCGCGCTTGCGTTCGGGCGCGTGTGCGCACTCACTGACGCTGAGGAATGCATGCACACGGACGGGGGAGAAAACGAACAAAGCGAAAGAGGGCCATTATTCAATTCCAAGCTAAAGACTAAAGTTAATTTCTTTATATTAGGGAAAATTTTTGTAATGTGACAGGACCTGTGGTGTGATTGCTCTGCGGCATTAGCAGAGGTAGACTACTCAGGGACCACCTGGGATGATTTTCTTCCTCTAAGCCTCTCTAGAACATACAAACAGCTCCCTATTACCCCTCAGTGTTCAGATTAAAATGCACAACACCACAATCTTTGATCTCCCACTTGCTGACACAAATCCTTTCAAGCCTCAACATTTTCCTGCAAAGGTAATTAGTGCTAATTAAAAAGTTTCGAAAGCAGTCTATGGCTGATGTCAATGCTGCTGCTGTTGCTCAGGCTCGCCCTCCGTCAGATTACCCATCTACCCCCTCCCCGGGCCCTGCGGAAGAATGTGTCAGCTGTGTTCCTGCCTTCTTTCTGCATCGAATCTCATAACTTGACAACACCAGTCTGCCTGGAACATTTGTAGAAGCAGGATGAAATCTGGGAGCCCAGTAAGGGGTCTAAGTGGTGATTCTTCCCTGCTGACAAACCCGTGCTCTTCAGGGGAACGTGTAATGACACTTGTAACAAATATGATTCCCACAAATTGAACAGGTGTAGTCTTTAATTGGGATATCCTAGCTTTGGGGGGCTTGTAAACACGGAGTAATTACCCTGATAAGGAATTCAGTTTGTTGAAAATATCATTGCAGTGAAACATATCATTTAGCAAATGTGGCTATTTGCATAGTAACAAGCATAAAGAGCCAAAACATTCATGTGTCTTAATATATAAACAGATCTGTAATTAAAGATCTTCCCTTGCAGGGAGATAATAAGAATAATTTTTGATAAAAACACAATTTAAGCAGTCACAAAGTGCTATCACTCATTCAGTGGCCTGCCTTACCGCTTTCATCAAGCCATTATTGTAATATAATTAGCTGCCTTTCCAGCATATTATTAAGTGGCTCGATGAGTGTCAGGTACACCAGCATCTCAGACATGGTATATGCGTGCACGTGCACCCACGCCAACACACACAGACGCACACGCAAAGCCATGTCTTTTCACTGAGTTTCAAAAAGATAATTACATAATCTCAGCATGGAGAGCAAGCAGAAAAGTGATAATTAGACAAGCATTCCTGCCAATTTACATATCATGCTTTGTGTTTTCTGCATATACTACTGAGCCTGCTGCACTCCAATCTACAACCAAATACGATGATACTTTATTAGTAGAGATGCACCAAGATTCTTGCTAGTGATTACAATGGAACAATTTTACACTGTTGTTCCATAGCAACAGCATACGTTTCAGAATGGCTTACTACGGCACAAAACCTACTAAATTAGTGTCTAATCCATGGTTTCTGCAAAGTTTCCATAAGACGAATTTACATTTAAGATTGTTTTTTGAGTATCATGAATTCAGGTGTACTCAAAATTATTCTTAGGACTCACATTTAAATTTTATTTATACTTAAGCTATGAGTTAATTTCTGATTGGAAATTACACAGGCATTAGTTAGCAAATCAAATCCCTAAATTCAAGGCAAAACTTTAGAACAATACACCTTATTTGTGATAAAGAAGCGGGTTATAAGTAACTGTCAAAGCCGATGTTTGTTTTCTGTAAACACAGTTTTGTTTTTGTGATTCCTGAAAAGGCTGATTGCTCCTGCCTTAAATTCCTCCCACATGGGATGCTTATTGTCATCCATTAAAGACTAAACAGTTTTATAAAAGCATAATATGTTCCTGAGTCAGAACTACAGCACACAAAAGGAGTGAATAGTAAAGTAATCGTCAAAAATAAAATAATTCAAGAAATTATAGCTTAAACTAAAATATGTACAAATGAAATATCTCACCAAGGGTATCTGAAGGAAATATGACCTTATTGATGTCTGCTTAAGACCAATAATAGATGACAATAGTTTGGTCTGCTATTCTAAAATATACAACTTTCATAAAACCAGCTCTGATGGGTGACTGGTTCAAGACTAAAAATCAGATCTCCCTATGATCTGCAATTGTACCATGTATCATTTACCAGAAAACAAGCAAATGGTAAAGATTATATTAGCTAAGGAAAGAACACTGTTATCAGTTAGCTGTTTCCAGTGTCAGTGGGCGAATGAAACTTCTAGATACAAACTATTTTCTACAGTAGCATGTCGGCTATTTATTCAGGTTGCTACAATAAAAAATTAGATGTCAAAACTAACAGGAACCTCAACAACTCAACAACGTACAGCAATGTTACCCTGTTTTATACTTCTGGAGAGTCTTATTTTGTTTGTCACTGAGCATGATGGATTAGGACATATAGTCAGACTCAGTACAGTTTAGCTTCTACTTTCCCTACAGGAATTAGAGACGTGGACTGCCGTAATTAAATCTTACTATGCTAATCCAGCTAAATCCTAGAATATCATGCTAAAGAAAGTTTATAATATCTCAAATTATTATTTTGTATACGCTTTGAAATATTAGGGAAAACCCTTTTTAAGTGCACAGCTGTGTAATGCAGTCTGGCCTCTCATACTAGGTTATAAATAGTTAGTAGTGATCATTCAGAGAACAGCTCCTTAGGGCTAGTGTATAACAATAAATAAAGGGCTGATAACACATAACAGCAACTAGGAGCTTTTTCCTGTAAACTTAAAAGTTGAACATAACCTGTTATTTAACTTAAATGGATCTTATAAAAAAGTAGTACCTTATATGTTCAAGGATTCAAAAACAGAAAAGGTGAGTGTACTTTAAATGAGTAAATTAGAAAAGTTCCACTTTCAATTTATCTAGAAGGTAGAAAATAACATATTTTGTTGTCATTTATAGAAATTGTAATTGTTCAAAATGAGCAGTGGCTGATCAGAGCCTCACAAAATAGGTATGTCAATATGAATTAGAGTCATATTAATATGGTCTGAGTAAAACAGTAGCAAGATACTGCCAAAACTAATCAAGAGAGCCGGTTTTAGTGCATTTAAAGTCAGAGGGTGGTCTTACCCAATATGTTGTGTGGTGCTATAAAAATCTAAAATATGTTCTGCTTGTAACAAATCTATTATTAGGCTTACTGACTGACACAGAGGTGTGCCAAAGAGACACACAGAAAAAGGAAAACAAGAAAGCTATTGATTTGACCTTTAGAATAGTTCCTCCTTTCTTCATTGTTGTTTTTGTCCCATCTTACACAACGAAAGGATATAATGGGCGATGTCACTGCAGAAGTCAGTTTGAAATTAAATGGCATCATTTTAATTTAAATGTAACATTCTTGGTTACATTGCTGTCAATGCATAATTGGCACAGAATCCTGGTTGGGATGTACATATTTATCATTCTGTGTGAGACACTCAAAGACTTCGACAGATATGCTGCTTTGATGGGATGACAGTCAAGTGAAGAAAAAAATAGAACTGCAAATCAACTGTCACGCTGTCAGTTAAGGTTTTTGTCACAAACTAGCGCATAAACATGCAGGATTAGAAATAGAAAACAAGCTGTAGGCCAGATTCAATGTCCTTGCTCTAGAAGTATGTAAATAGGCTAATTTAATCCAAGTGGAATAACATTAATGCATCGGAAAAATATAAGTAAAACATATATGTTTATTGCGAGAGCACCTTTTACATTAAGAAAAACTTTCTTAGCTTAGGCAACATTTTATTGTATTTAAGTGATGGACACGATTTGTGCAAATGTGTTTACTGAGTTTAAAGTACTATACATTTATTCAATTTGTGCTAAGTCGGACTTTCTTCAGTTTAGTATTATTCAACTTTTTTTTTCTCTGACCATGACCAGAAAATATAATTTTTGGTTAATGAGCAAAGACTAAAAAGGTAATCTTTCAAAGAGGGTTCTTTATGTCACTCATGAATGGGAATAGATAGAGCTACTAAAGCTGTAACGGTACAGTATGTATCTCTTTTTTAAAGTCAGATTTTTTCTTAAGAGAAACAAACAAATTTGCCAACATATTATCTCTTAGGTAACTGTTTGTTGCTGGAGCACAACACTTTCATAAAGTTTTAGTTCAGTCTAGTCCAACTTTCATCTGATCAGATTATATTTTAGAAATAACTAAGAAAAAAACACCTACATTTCATTCAAAACTACACCTATGATCATTGTGAATGTCCAGTAATTAGTACTAGACACTCTTATCAGAGTTAGATAGCAGTAAGCTGGTATGATACCTTGATCAGTTGCTCTCAAACTTTATCAAAGGTACCGCTTCAATAAATTCCGGGTTATCCAAGTGTCATACTCTTGAATGATCTTACATAAAATGATTAGACAGGATTTTGACCTTTTTTTGGCAGAAATGGAAAACAGCAAAAGTTTCTATATGGTTATTCTTTTTTGACAAATCATAATGAACCAAAGATCGGACTCCATGGACATATGTTCTTTTTTTTTGTTTTGCAGTTTAAGTTTATTGGCTCTAGAGTAAATCTAGTGAGGGCAAAATTAAAAACAGAGGATCTTGATTGATCTGGGACTTCCAGTCTAACATTTTAAATATCCCTGTATAATTTAGATGGTCAGTTGCTTATATGGATTTACCTTTAATACATTGTGACCTAGCCATCAACTTATGCGAAAAGATGATTTAGAGACACTACTTTGTGATGGCATTGTAGCAGGATCTTACCTGGTCATATAAAAACAGATTGTAATGGACCTCTTAGGAGAAAAAAAGAAATAAATCCACCCCTTCCTCACAGTGTCTCCCCTCCCTTCCTTTCTCCTTGTCTTACTCGTGGCCCATTACCTTTACAGAGTGAGGCTCATTAAAGAAGGCAAGTTGAGTCAAATCTTTCTGTAATTCAGTGGAGGTGAATTGCTGTCAACATCATTAACCGTCATTTCTCCAACTCACTTCAGTACTTATGAAGTGTTCTTTCTTGTGTAATGATCCAAATCTCCACCGCGAACCAGTCTTCTTCAAAGGCTCTTGAGGACATACCACCCATGCCGACGCCTGACATGCTAGAGGGCAAGATTAAATGTGGCTCCATCATTACGCTCCTCTTTGTGGTTAAACAGATCCAGAACTACATCCCAACACTTCAGCTAGCAGATATGGTTTCTCAGAACAAAGAGTAAAAGACGGATTAGTACGCTGAGAGAATTCACCAAAAGATGGACTTTTAGTGCAGACGTGATTGAGTCCTATTTTTTGTGTGTAAATACTCTGTCATTAAAAACTGATTTTGTCATTTTGTCTGTTAGAAATCACAAGAGGCAGCTTGTATGATCTTTTAAAATCCAGAGCTACCATAAATCTCTTGCTATTGATTCAACAAGGTTTCAGATATACACTGTAGAAAATTATCAAAAATATATCAAAAAGTATATATCGGTTTATGTATCGGAATTCTGTCAAAAATTCTTTTCTTCTGTTTTGAATCTGTTTACATTTTCCTCGTGAGGCCATTGGTTGGGCTAGCTCCATGGCTAATTACACTGAGAGAAGCAACTGCTTGTCATGCTAGATGTCCTCCTAGTTCTGTCTTAAGGGAAGCCTTCTTTGTGCCAATGCCATTGTGTGTACCCCTGTGCTCCGTATCATGCTCTGCTATGGCCCCCAAGCCTTGTGTTGGGCAAAGCCTCTTTTGTGCACCCACCATTGTGTGGCCCGGTGCTGAACCCCCTGCTAGGTAGGAACACAGACAAAGTGCAGCAGGGGAATGCTTCTCAGAGCCCTAAGACCTACAGTAAATCTTCAAACAATTTAGACAAACAAAAAAGGCTGCCGCGCTGCAGTGGGAGTAGACGAGGAAAAGCAGATGAATAAGCAACATCAATTACTGGGGCTTTGACCTGCAAGCCCCCACACCATGGCACACATTTCACACCAAATCGCCCCAGATTGAAGCTGACACTGCTGGAGTGGAAACACTGACCCCTCACAAAGCTAGTGCATCAAACTTAAGAGCAAAGAAAAGCAGGGAGCATTGACAACCTACATAGACCAAGGCCAACATGGAAGGGAGACAAGAAGGAGGGGTTTGAATTTAAAACAAAAACCCCCACATAATAGGTCCTAGTTTGTTTCAAAGTGAGACAAAATGGCTCAATTTGAGACTTAGGCCGTCGAATTGGCCCAGCTGAGGTACAAGAGGAACATGCAAGGGGACAACCGCATCATGGCACGAATAAGGAACCTATGAGAAGAACAAAGCTGATGTCCAACAGGCTTACCAGTAACCCTAAGCAAAACTGGACCTTCTTTAAAGCTTGTTTGGCCTCCCAACTTTACCCCCCAAATGTGCCGCTTCCCTTAAAGTCTTTTCATTCTGACACAAAGCCTTAGCCTTAGTAAGCTTGGACAAAAGGAAAATAAACACATGGGTCACATTTGTTCAACACACAGTACACCACTTTGATAAAAAGATGCTTTAAGAGACAGTGCAATTTTAAAAAAGGAGGCAGGGGGGCAAAAAAAATGTCCCTTTCCTTGGAAAAGGTTCCATTTTCAGCAGTATTTAGATTTGAAAAAAGCAAGAAAGCAGTATCCTCAAATATGAGAAAAGATCAGGCAATCCTAACAATTTGTCAATACAGTGTTAATTAATCTAATTACAAACCACTCTAAAAACACGATCCAAACTGACAAAATGACATTCGGTCTAACAGCAGCATAGCAACACATTGACACATTCACAGCATATAATGCTGTGCATAGAAACGGTCTTAAGAATTTCCCAATTAGCCAGAAAGAGAAAGGAGGGATATGTCTTAGGCTCATGAAAGTGGCATAAAACTTCATAATAGGACATGCAAGAAAACCGGAGTGCTGCTTTTTACAGCTGCATGAAAAACTAAGGCAGAAACAACAACAAAAAACCAGAAGGAAAAAGGTACTACAAAACTGAAAGGTTCTGCAAGGTCTCTCTGTTTCAAAGTGGAATTACTGGAAATGGTAGTGACTTGAATAATGTGATACATGCACTGTAGCAATAAAAAACACAAGGGAAACAGATGCAACAATTATAAGAAAGCCTGAAAAGTGCACTATATAATATTTATAATCAAAGTGAATGTGGGAACAATAAACTAAATGAGCTGAAACCAGTTAAAGGCTTGTAAAATGTAAATTGCATTATTTCACAACTGAACACACAGTATAAAATACCTTGCAGTGCATATTTATAATCATGTAAGTTTATAAACCACATTTTCAAAAATATACATAATTCTCTTCAGTGCACAGTAAAGAGGGAAACAAATTTTATCCTGCTTTCAGAACAGCCTGAATGTCACATTAGTTAAAGGTTAAAATGTGCATTGCTTTCCCTCTACTGTTAATATTCTGTTAAATAATGTGAACATTATGCAAGTTATTAACAAGTTTAATGAGAACCTAAAACCAATTTTGCCTTTAACCATGCCACATTGATAGATCAAGATGACAACTATCCAGAGCAAAGGGGATTCAATCCAAACACAATCCTACAAATGACCCTCTTTAAAATTCCACACTTTTCTAGACCAATTTCTATTCTTTTCTGTCGGTTCTTCTAACATTTTGAAACTTTGAGTTAAAATCACAGCATTTATAATATGTATGTTGTTCAATTCATGAAATAACACTTCGAGGATTAAAGGACTAACGTTGCTGACAAAATGACAAAGACGCTGCTGCTTGTGTTCTCACTAAAACCAGGAAGATACAACACATCACCCAGTTGTAAAGTCCTTACGCTGGCTTTAGCTCAGAGAATCTACTTTAACATACTGTTGTTAGTTTATAAACTACTGAATTGCTTAGCATCAAAATACAATAAAGATCTGCTGTAGTTGTATCAACTTTCCAGGCCACTCAGATCTTCCAATTTTTGCCTGCTCTGTATCCCCAGAATTAGAGCCAAGCATGGAAAAGCAGAAGTCAGAGTCTACACACCACAAATCTGGAACAAACTTGCAGAAAACTGCAAAACAGCCGAAACACTGAAGTCAGTTAAATCTAGACTAAAATTCAATCTGTTTAGAGTTGCTTTTGACCATAATAAATGAAAAACTGACTAAAGTATTTTACATGTATTGACCAATTTACATGTATTGATCCTGTTGATGGCACTTGACAAAATATAATGTTTGTCATTGGTGTCTCAATTGTCGATGTTGTTTTTATGACTTCTTATTTGCGTACTTTTATGATGTAAAGCACTTTGAACTGCCTCGTTGCTGAAATGTCCTTTACAAATAAACTTTGTTGATTGATAGCAAAGGGCTGTTTCATTCAATCATTTGGACTTGACAACTTTGGACTGAAAGGACTGAATACTTCCATGCTTAAGAAATTATTTTACAAGGACTCATATCAAAAGGACTGTGGTGCATCGCATCAATAAAAGTGCATTAGTTTCCTTTAACATACTTTGGACTTGTCTTGCTGAAGAGTGCAAAGAAAGTGCAAATTAATGCTGAAGCACTGATGTGAAAAGAACAAGTTACAATAAAACTTGTGACCAGCTGACACATCTTGGAGTCTCAACCACCAAATAGAGGCAACTGACAATGATTGTTTCAAAGCTATTGATTTGTATTTGTCATAAAGCCAATTTAAAGCATTAAAAAAACTTTTTGATTGGTCATCTCATTGTTTCATTGCAAACACTGAGCCCTCCAATGTATGGTTATCTGTTCAAATATGCTAGATGGCCGTTCCAGGCTGTTTTGGTGTGAGAATGCTTGCTCCCTTGTCTGAAACATAAGCTCTAACCATCACAGTCTTCACCACACTACCAACCTTCAACAACCATAAGATATTTTGGCCATAAGATGCTTGTACTTTTTTAATAAGAAAAAAAAAACACCACACTAACTGCTTAATAGTTAAAATCACATTCTACAACTAGAAATATACAATACGTTGAGCAAGGATACACAGTGAGATCAGGGCTTTAAGAACCACACTTCAAACTCAAAGCATTGATCCTGGAGTCCTTAGAAGCCAAAAAACTGAAATTACCTATTTAACAACTTCACAATCAGCTACAGGGTCTTATTTTTAACTTAAAAACCAAAAGAATCAAAGATTTTTTGACAAAAACTAAAGTTGTGATGTAGCAGCTCAACGAAGAAACCTATTTTTTCAAATTAAAATTTCAATCCTTTAGGATACTGAATAAGGAACCCAATATGACAACATTAACCTTATTCCATACACAATTCCATTCTTTTCCATACCTACCCACACTGAAAATAATAAAACAAAATCATGTACATTCCAATCCTAATTTCACCATCTGAAAGCTCAACCCTATCTGAGAATGTGAATGGTATGCAGTCATTTCAAACAGTGGAGCATCCCATCATGTCCATCTGACTTCCAATCCCAGATTCAAACAGAATTATAAAGGAGGCTGTACCAGTCAAGTCAGCTGCCTTTACAAATGGAAATGGGACTTGTTTTATCTGATTGACACACATTATAACAGAGGATTTCAGAAAGAGTAAGATGGAAGCTTTCAGGTCAATTTTGGTGTCAATGCTGTCATCTTGTCATGAATTATATACGTTTGAAGAACACTTTATTTCAAGGGTTAAAAGAGATCAGGAACATGCACTGTTTAACCTAACCAGCATATGAGAACATTGGAAAAGGGAGTAAAATGAGGCATTATACTCAATCATTTTCTCTTAGCTGTTTAGTTCAGCAGGAAAAAAAACTACACACATACTCTGAAAAAAAGAAAAAGCAAAGCAAAATGTCTGTTAATAGGTTTAAAAAAAGCTGTACATCTCAAAACATTTGAAGAGTACTGAAGTTACTTTATCTCAAATATTTAATTGATTTATTGCACAAATTGATATATGTCAAGTCCTTATTTTATTAGACATCTTTAGAAATGCAGATTTATGACTACCGAAAACCCAAATAAGTTACAACTCCGTCACAGATCAAATTTTAGTTTTAAACAGCTACTGTAAATACAAAAAACAAATGTCTGAGTTCTCAATAACACAAATACAAAACTTATTTTCTTCATTCTTTGTCTCTGAATGTAAATGCCCCTGTACTCAGTTGAAGATATAAAATACTAACCTTGAGACATTGAATAGCACAGGGAATTATGGGTAATTGTGGTGTCAGAAAAGAAGATGGCTGCATGACAAGATTCCGTGTCATTTAGACAATCAGAAACTTAAGAGGCAGTATGACACATTTCTTTCCCTCCATTCGTCAGAGCTCCTGACTTGACTGGTGATAATTTCCAGGAGAGAAAAAAAAGGAGATGTGAGTGAAAGGAGAGCACAAATGAAAATGGAAGTCGCGGATAGAGAGGTGTGATTTTTCCTCTTCCATATGCAGCACAGGGCAAGTGCCAGCCAATGTGCTGCATTCATTGTCGGAATCAAGACGAAATATCCCCTTTATATGTCAACCTGCCACATAGATAAGAGGTGCCTGAACCTCTGTATGAGAATAATACTTCCCAGCTAGAAATGACACAGGCTGGTAAGGGGGACTTTTGATCGCTGTGTGAAGCCACTTTAACAACAGACCTACCCCTAAAGACACATGCTTTCTGCTCAGGTCAGTTGGGTGCATGGGCATGCAACAATTCTAAAAAAATACTTTAAAAGGCTTCTTCCAGCCACAAATGATGAATAACAACACTCAGCCCAAGCTGTCATTTTTTTACTTTATTTTTTTACACATTCATGGCCATGGAGAATCAGAGATAAATAAAAAAGGATGTACTGCCTGTCAACATAATGAATTCAATAAAAGCAACATTGTCTGCTTTGTCACATTTCAAAAGTGGTGATGTGTAATTACTGTTATCTGTAGAAATAGCCTTCATTTACATCAGTAAAGGCTTTTCCAATCTTAGCACTGCAAGGACAATAAAGATATTTCTAATGTGAATATTCTGTGAAAAAGGATAAAACACTACAATGAAATAGCATTAAGTTCAAATGACATCGTATGTCACACTGTAGTATACATTCTTCAACATGAAGATTTTTTTTTGACAAATCCAACTGTATGGCAAGGTAGGACAAGAAAACTAAGCATTAAAAAATGAATATTTTAACTAAATATTTTTTTTGCAGATTATGTTTTGTCTTTAACCACCAACAACCAGATCTTGGGATTAAATATAATACAACTGAGGCAAAAACATGGTAATGACCATAACATAGATCCATAACATCCCATCCATCCATGAGTTGAAATGAACATAAAAAACTATTACAACAGCTTATGTAAACTTATATAAAACTCTGTGAACCAGTCACATAAAGCAGAAATAGTCAGAAAATGTCTAACTTGTGAGCATTATTGCGGCTTAGACAGTTTATTAGTTCTACATAATCAACCATCACATGCAATACAGGGATTTGAAAGCAGAGGATAAACACAGCAGACAGGGAAGTGAAAGAAACTTTAAGCAAATGTTCTCCTTAAGGATACCAAGCTTAGCTTTAACTACTGGAAGGAGAAGAAGGTCGTCCGTTCACTAACACATTACAGTTAACTCTACCATGACCAATATGTTATGTCTGACATGCATCATTCTAAAAACCTTTTTCTTTCTTCAAAAATATCTGCTTTGACCCAAAATTAAAAAAAAAAAGTTATGATGAGATAATCAGGTGATATAAAAAATATATATATATATATATTTGTTTCATTAAGTGTAGTCAAAGTCTATTTTCAAAACATACTATTTTCAATTGTTTCTTAGATCAGACTTCAACTGGTTAATCTTATTTTACTACATAAGCAAGACTGCTTATGTATATTGCATGATAGGCACTTGGACTAAGACATTATGTACATCTGGTGCATTATTCGAAGAAAAAAAAGATAAAGATCACTTGACTCATCCTTGATCACCTCTTAAGATTTTTAAATGTATTCTTAAAAACCAACTATATGGTTGGATTTAATGTTAGAACCAGTTTCTGAACAAAACATTACAAACTACTGTGGAGAAGAGACTGACTGAACTCTAAGGGCAAAGAAAAAGACAGAAAGTCCTTCTGTCTTCACTCCATGTTTCATTCCCTCCTATTTTCCCTTTCCTACATTCTGCAGTTGTGTGTCCTGACCTTGCAGCTTCCATGGCCCATCCATCTTGGGCTGCTTAGCCATTTCGCTGGCTTCATACTGCGCAGATTAACACAATTCATCACCACAATCATCCTCCATTCATCACCCTTTCCAATGAATGTTTTGACATCCAGTTAATTTTCTGCTGATGATTTATCAAATTATAATTACCATGCTCTGAAGGGCTCATTTATTATGTTGATACATGATAATGATGCCAAAGTGGATTGAATTTTAAGTAAGTTCTCCCTGCGATTATAACATATGTGTTATTGTGACTAATGCTGTGCTGTTTAGTTCTTTACGGCCTGGAATTTCCACAGACAGCCTTAATGTTATAAAAATCAATGCAAAAACGAGGGGAAAAAGTAGACAAAGTGGGAATGGTAATTAAATTTTTTTACAGAATAAATTGTTTGGCTGGGGAGCAGTAGCCATGAAAAAGTTCAATTAGATTCAGAGCTCCCATCTTAAATGCTCAGTAATTAAAGAGTTCACTAATTCAATCAGGGGCAGGGCTCAGGCAGAGGGAGTTAGGCTGTTTCTTAATAGGTTATAGGTTATTCCTCACATACTGCCCACATAAGCACTTCATTAGCCTTCTGCTTTACAATTCACTCAGCTTTTCAGCCTCATTATTATCCAAGTTTATTAAAATCCAATGGTTACGTATCTGTTCTGGTTATTGAGGAGACACCCAGTAATGCACTGGGCTCCTATTGAGGGCAAACAAACCAACTAATGCATAAGAGCACTTAAAGAGGCATAGTTATGGATATTTATATTGTGCATTGTGCTTATCTATATTAGCAAACTGGTCCCAGTGTGACTAGAATAGTGTGACCTTGGCAAAGCTCAACCACATATCCATTTGCCCTCAATAGCAGTGCTTCTTCAAATGATAAATGATTATTATTTTTTTGGCAGAGTAGTGGACTTAGAAGGGCAAATTGGATTCTACTTGGTCAGATTCTTTCCCCCTTTAACTCCTTTTTCTTTCCACCCTTTTCCACAGACACTGGCATTTGATCCTTTGACCCATGCTTAGACTCCAAGTTAAATCACTGACCAACGGATGGAGGTGGTTTGTCTGGAGCAGCAGTGCATTCTAGGGCACTGGCAACCAGCTCAGGGAGATGAGGGCTTAGGAGGTGTTAAAGGTTATTGAATGCTGGAGAATTCTCCTAGCGGCGCAAGCATTGTTTACAGCTATCTATTTTTTTGACTCTTTGCCCTTGGGCTGTGGCCCATAAACAGAGCTGCTATCCCCGACATCCCAGCAAGTGGAAAGTGCAGAGCATAATTGTGAGTCCCCCTTGGTTGTCCCAAAAGTGAAAGATGTGTCTGGTAAGTGAGAGAGGTCAAACACGAGCATGGATATTTATTACATGCACTGCAACCAGATGGAGGAGGCCCATCCATCAAGGAGAGCTGTCATGCTGGTCACAAACGTTTCCCATAAAGACACCCCACCAACGCCGCCTCCTCACTGACTCCTGATTTTGCTCAGTGAAAGCAGGAGGTCCATCTGCATTGGAGGGAAATAAGAGGCGAGAGTGAAAAAGTGTGAGGAGACTTGGTGTGCAACCTGTACAACTTTCAAGGGACAGCTTAGAAATTTTTAACGGGGGTTCTGCTAAAACGTTTAAGCTGTTAATATCTTACCTAGTGTAAATAAGTCTCATGTTGTCTATCCAGATTAGTTTGTCCTGGAGCTAAAAGCTAAAAAGTATGTTAAGATGAACGAAGACCAAAGCAGACATCTGCCTTTTCTGTAGAATGTAAAGCTTTTAAAATATGGAATTCTAACTAAGCATTTTGCAATATTTCAAAATTGTTTTGGAAGTATGCACATAATTTTTTTTATTTCAAAGGACTGTGTGGAGAGTATTTTCAATGATTGCAACTGAATGATTGTAATTTGTTTGATTGGCATTTCCAGTTCTTCCCATGATGCTATAGGTCACAAAGACTGTTAAAATCCGATCTACTTGTATAGAATGGGCGACTGTGGCTCTGTGGGAAGAATAGTTGTCTTGTGATCAGAAGGTTGCAGGTTCAATTCCAGCTTCCTCATGTCGATGTGACCTTGGGCAAGGCATTTAACCCCAAATTGCCTACCGATGTGTGTATCGGTGTATAAATGTCAGAGTTTGTGAGTGCGAATGGGTGTATGTGACTCTAGTGTAAAGCGCTTTGAGTGGTGAAAAATGATCGGAAAAAGCGTTCAGTCTATTTACCATAGAAAATATTGCTGCTGTCAGCGATTACAGCCTGAACTAACATTATCAGACTAAGTTTGCAGTTAAGAGCTAGGACTTGATATTTTTTCCCTCACAAGCATGACTGATGAAGGTTTTTCTAAATGATTAGTCACAGTAAAACGCTATGAAATCAACAGATTAAAATATCATTTAAAGTTGTTGTCCAATGTATCTTTTAAGAAGCAAATAATCTGGATGTATACAAAATGTATTTGCCATGAGTGCTGTCCCTTTAAAACTAGCACAGTTTGACCCAAGTTTGAGAGCATCTCCAAACCTCTATCTGCTATTGGTTTCCTTAGTCTTCTTTCTCTGGCATGGCTTTTATTTGTCGGGAAGTTATTTTTTGAACAACAGTGGGTGATGATGTAGAAAGTGAAAGAAGACCAGAATAATAAGGCATGTAGAGCAGTAGTATTGGAAGAAACTTGAGGAGTAAGAGAGAGAGGGGAATACAAGGGCGTTTCTGACACTTGCTCTCTTCGTCATCAGGCTCTCATAGGGCCGTAGGTGACAATGAAAAGAGTTCACAATACAGCCACAGCAGAAACTCATTCTGGCCCTCATCCATCATGCTCAGCCCGCTAGCCGTTCCACTGACCTAATCTGTGATGCCTCGCTGCCCGCATCCCTTTCCTTTAAGGCAGGCTTCATTACTGTAAGAGAGAACAGGAGATAGAGGCCAGGGGCCAAGGGCCTGGGGAAAAGAGCTGCGGTAGTCAGATACACACAGAGACTTAAGGTACATTTAACACAGAGACAGCCACCTGTCACAATCATCTATTTCTGACAGCAAATGACTGCAGGAGACATTCCCTCTGAAGATGGAGCCTTTTGGAGAAAACAATACAAATATAGCGGATAAACCACGTGGAACCGTTGATCCATTAAGTCTGATTATAGTGAAACAACAATATCGCTGTCATGGAAATGTCCATCTCGCAATCTAAGAGCCTTCTTTCCATCAATCAATCAACGGATTAGACAGCTTGTTACTGTCACAAACAATTTCCAAGTCGATGACTGACAGAGTTTGAGTCACATTTGCCCATCTTAAGGAGGAGCTTGCTGGCATAATAATTTCCATTACCCACTGTGATTTTATAAAATAATATATGTATTTTTTGTTCATCATCTTTCTACAATGTGCTATGATTACAGTTCATGAGTTGCTGATTGTGGCTTCAACAAAAGGGGATTCAACAGAGTTAATTTTCCCAGTTAACCCAGCACCAGCCAACACGAAGCCTTAACCTCTAAACTCCTGCTCAGGGTTTGTGGCCACACAGCTTTATTAGCTTTGTCTTCTCTCTCTAACTGGTCCCCAGACTCTGCTACCCGCTGCCGAATGGAGCCTGCCTCGGCAGTGAGGGACAAATTCAATCAGACCTTCGCTAAACATCTTCAAATAACATTGGCTCAACTCTCTGAGAAAGTGAACACTGAAATCAAATAAACTGTTCAGCAACCACTGCTTAGCCAACAACAGACACGGGGAAAAAATACTTCTGATGAACTGATGCTGCTGTTTTCCTCTTTTCTTCTCTTCTCACACAACCAGACATAGAAGACAATTTCCTGCTCAACTAAAAAGATGCATTATTAATAATAGTAAAATATTTTGCATACATTAAATTAAATTACAATATTCATGTTTTGATTTTCTATTGAAACAAACCCATATCAGGAGGGCCTGTGTGAGATTTGAAAATGAACCACTGAAAGTGTTTGTCTTGAAAAGCCAAAGGCGAAACAAAAACCTAATCAACAACTGCTGACACTAATTTTAGCCAATTCCAATTTGTCTCTGTAAGAGTATTAAAAACTGCTAGAAAACAATCACCCCACTTTTTCTTACTATGATTTAAACACTAGCATACAAAATTTGAATACTGCAAAAGCTGGACTTCAACACATTGAATGCAGCAGTTCTAATAATTCATGCATAACACACACATACCCACCCCTATATACCAGTGTATATATGACCAATATACCACTGTAATTACCAAAAAATAGTAAAAATAATTACTGAATAGGCTGTACAGTGGAACGGTTAGTAGAACTGTTGCCTTGGAGCAAGAAGGTCATGTGTTCGAATCCAATCATGGATTTCACTTATTCTTCCTGTGAATATGTGGGTTCTCTCTGAGTATTCTGGCTTCCTTCCACAGTCCCAAAAACATGTTGGTTAGGTTAATTGGTCTCTCTCAACTCAGGTGTTTGAAACTAAAAGTGAAACATGAGGAATCACTTAGTGCGAAATAATTTTGCTCATAATTATCTGACTTATAATCTGGAAGTCATGCGTGTGGAAGCATGACTTCCACACGCACTCAAAGAGCATTCAGAAGAGCCAGGGATAATTAAAAAAAAAAAAAAAACTAATAATGAAACTGTAGAATTCCACTGAATTCACTGATGCACATAAACTTTTAAAAATGTGAAAACCTCTAAGCAACACAAAATGTCAGCGATATGACATGACCTAATGTTCCACAAAATCATCTTCATTCTCTTAAATTTAAATCCACCTACCACATTTTCTTCAGAACACCATCATGCATTTCAATATAGGAAACTGTGTGACTGCAGTTTAAAGAACAATTAACGACATCCAATACATTTTTCTCCAGTCTCCCTGCTATAATCTGCCTTTACTTATTTATATTAAGAGATGAGACAACTGCATCTGATTTATGAGATAACAGTCAGAGTAAAACAGGGATTTCTTCCAATGTAAAACAAAGACAAAATGCAAGACAGTGGCTAAAACCCCAAAAGACTAAAAAAAATATGTATAAAAAAGCAACTTTGCTGTTGTGTGTTCACATTTCCTGGTATTGAATGAATTTGAAATGCTTCTTCACTAATGCAACAAAAAGGAAAGGAATCCAGAGGTTGATGCAATGTATCCTTCACTGTTGTACAGATTGACCACAATTTGTACAAAATATTCAAGAAGCAAAATGACCAGCCCGAGAAAGTTGTGAATTTTGTTGAAGCAGACTAAGTCAATAGTCACTTTTTATAACTAATTTCAAACCCCTCCCTGATACTATACATAGTTTCCCTTAATGTTTCCTCTAGAATTTGCATCTTTCACAACAATTATCATTGAATGAACTGAAAACTTTGACTTTAATGGTGGCAGGTGCATTCAATAATATCAGTGATAAATTTGAGTGCAGACAGAAAATCATCTGGGTTACTGATAGAGCAAAAGCCGAATGAACTGTACTTCATTCATTCATTTATCCATATTCTTATTTGGATGCTGTATACATTTACAAGTTTGACAAAATCTTTCCAAGGCTTAACTACACTTGCCTTTAAAATAACTTATATTTCAAAAGTACTATTTACATTAAAAATTAATCAGCAGAGTGCTGCAAACATTCTTTGACAACAGTCAAAACCTTATTTCAGAAAACTTGGTATTATACAAGACATGACTTCAACAAAAGCTATCTCAAAGCCGTCCCACATACGACTCTATAATCATCTTACCATCAAATTGCTATTGCATCACATGTCCTAGCCATGTTGGGGCACTAAAGATTAAAAGAGACAGCTAATTGACAGCTACACTGCCCAGGAAAAACCAACCAGACAGATCAAACTAATGGAAAATGTTTGCAAGTCTTGCATCAGCACAGATAACATCTAAGGAAGGGATATTTTTAAAGCACTCATAAATAACAAGCCAACTGAAAGATATACAGCTGTGTATGTATGCATATG
Source organism: Girardinus metallicus (assembly GCA_903067095.1). Lineage (NCBI taxonomy): Eukaryota > Metazoa > Chordata > Actinopteri > Cyprinodontiformes > Poeciliidae > Girardinus > Girardinus metallicus. The sequence continues at coordinate 45,374 of CAEGAE010062198.1, read as the reverse complement.
TTTCTTTTTTTTAAACAAAGCTACAGTATGCTGTAGGAGAGTACCTATTAATAGTGGCTAGAAAAGCAGAACCATGTCAATTTCAGGATATCTGTTGCAATGTAAATTGAGCTTATACTAAAGCAAGTTTGCATTGGTTCCTATGTTCTCTAAATCAGTCTATGTGGAAAAACTACATTGACATTATATTAGAAGCCCTCTACGCCCTCTCTAGAGCACACACAACAAGAAGTTGAGTCAATAAGAGCATGATAATTTAGTGAGAAATGGAGCATTTCCCGTCTCAGGAAGATGCTTTTATAGAAAGCTGCTTAGAAGCAGAATAGTCCTCAAGTGATTTTTTTGACAGTATAACTGGTTCTCCTGACACATAAATGACTATGCTGACAACTTAACTGCACTGCCAATCAATATTTCCTATTACTCTCATTGTCAGACACAAAATAAAAATATAATACCGAGGTCAATCCAGGAGTGACAGGATATTATGGGCCTATCAGCGCTGCTTATTAATGCAAATAGACCCTTTAAAACAGTCAGACTGAGACCAATCCATGCCAATAATAGATGAGAAATTCTTACGAGTTTGTAAGATATATAAATGATATATCTTAAACAGAATAAAATGTGTTATGTTTCATTTTGAATGGCATCATATATTTTATTTTCCTTTAAATCAGACTTTGAAATGATCTGTAAATAAATAAATAAATGAAATAGCAGTATAAACAGCAGCATCCAAACCAAGCTGTCTGACTCCACCCACAGCATTACAGCCCAGCAGCTTGTACACCAACAAGAGAAGGAGAAGACAATTAACCAGGGGTTTAACCTGCCAGTCATCTCCTGTCAACCTATCACACTTGCACTCTCAGGTCCACCTCCTGCTTAACTCCTTCTGTGATACGCTGCTGGCAGTTTGGATAGCTTGACTGACAGCAGTCCTGATCCTGGTGCTGGGAGGCACCTATGTGGACATCTTAGACATGAGAGAGGGAGATTGGGGTGGACATGTGAGGGTGAAGTGGAAAGGGCCTAAAGGATAGAGGAGGAGCTAGACATTTTCTTCAGTGTCCTAATTAGATCTGCAAAGGGGCAAAAAGTCTTTCCCAGTGTAATGATAAGAGTGAGGAGAAGCAATGTGGAAACTGACATGTCCAACCCTTTTATTCATAAAAAAGTTTGTGCTCAGTAAAACCTATAAAAAATGCACAAACCAAAAAAAAAACCTGCATAATAAAGTAAACACCATCTTCTGTTTTCTTCTCCTCTCAATTTTGCTTAGAAAACACAATTCCCCCCCCTCTTCCCACCTATTAGGCTGGATGAAATGTGAAAAAATTCAAAACAAAACAATATATTGTATCCCTTTGCAAATGTCAAGCTTTATTCTTGCTTCACAATTGAGTGCATTTCGCCGAGGAAATGAACTGAACCCATTTTGGCTGCGTGTCCCATTACTTTGCTCTCTGCTTCCAACACTTCGGATTCCATAGCGTTCTGTTAACCATCAGCAATTATCTCCCTGTCAGAGCTAAAGGTAACAAATTTCCCCCCATCCAGCCAGTCGCTATCAACCTCTGGACACCAGCATCAACTGACAGCAGCTAAATCACACCAGCCAGCCAACACTCCTGACAGACAAATGCACTACCTTGGAAAACCTAGGCCCATCACTCTAAGAGGGGAGGGGTAGGTGAAAGGAGGGGCAGGTAGAAAAGCTGGCCTCTCCCCACTGACCTTATACATCCCACTCTAACCCACCCCGCACCACTGTAAAAGATTGACTGCCCTGTATTCTGTAAGCGCAGGGCCCTGTTCCCGAATAAGAGAATTATTAATGGAAAGCTCCTTGGTTCTGGTTTATCTTGTGTGTACCATCTCACTGGTTCCCACTTTTTCCCTTTTTTACAGATGGACTCAGAGAGCCTGGGCTATGAGTAATCCAAAACTACACCCAGTGACCACAAAGGCTCCACCAACAACAACTTCATAATTCAGCAAAAGGGAAGCTTAATAATATCCTTTTTCTTAAAGGAGGACAAATAAATATGGTTATATATATATATATATATGTACAATTTCATTATTTGATTTTGCTGGAGTTTTCCATCTAAATGCTTGAAACATTTTCCATCTGTTTATTTATTTATCTATCTATGAGCAACATTTGATAATGTATTTCCCATTATCAAGTCCTTTATGCTATATATAACTCAAGAAACATAAATGTTCATAACAGAAAACAAACATGATATCAGCTGTAAACAGGTTGACAAATGACTTGAGCGATGATCTTTGGTATAGGCATGAAATACAAACGGAGTGACATTAATGTAACAGACTGACAGGTGAGGTTAGGGCAAGCGACAAAATGATTCTCCTTCAGAATGACATGACCTTTCTTATGAGTCAAACATATTCACTACAAAAGCTGCTGACACAAAACTGATGCTCAACATGTCTGTTTCTGCCAACGCCACTGTCGTTATTTTACTGTTTTTTCTTCTATTTTTTGAATTTAGCACTTTGAATTAAAATGGATCGTCTAGTTATGCCTCTGTGCAAACAAGGTGAAATAACATTGGCAAGCGCAAATCAAGTTTTCTTTGCGTTACGTCAAGTGGCTCACAGCTTCAACAGCTCTTCCCTTCAGATCGCATTAGCATACTCATGCAGGTAGATTTCAGTGTGTGACATCCTTTATCAGCAGGGGTGACGGAAGAGGAAAGCTGTACCTGACAGTGACCTGTCAAGCCAGATAGGATGTGTTTAACGATAAGCTGTCTGCCTGCATTGCGTACGCACACATGCACAAATAGACTAGTTTCTCCCACCCAATTTAAAAGGACCTCCACAAAAATATTACATGCTAAACCTTAGCAAATGTGAACTGATTTTAGTCATTATAATCATTACCACATTATTACAAACTGAGACAGAGATAATGATTTTTTTGTTTTTTAATTGAATAAATACTTGAAACTGTGTTACAAAAAACACTAAACATTTAAGAGTTCACATGTATTTCTCTATAGTAGGAAGGAAAAGTTGCATTTCAAAATGCACAAAATAAAAAAGTTCTAATTATATTCATAAAATGTAGTGTTCTGTTGTCTGTTAAAAAAAGATATACACACAGAATATAATCAGGAAAAACAAACAATAATTGTTACTTATGCTGCCAGTCATAAACATGTAATCATGTAGACCAGTGCAGCTGAACCATCACAGCTAATTTTTTGGCATCCAAATACACATATGATTGGATTATCTCACATGGATTTGAGATGATGTAATTTACTATAAATACGTGAATCAGAAAGGCATCCATCAATATTTTCCATTTAGCTGTTACATTTTGTTTACAGAGAAAGATGTACCGACAGTCTGTCATTAGGCTTTAGGCTAAGCTTCATGCTGGTTTGGTATATGTTGGCCGGCTCTTTTGGGTCATGTGGATTTTTTTCTGGCACTATCTTTGGATGGGGTTCGGGGCCAGGCGCTCACCCTATGTGCTGACTCACCCTGGTGAGTGCTTGTTGGGGACTGGGTGCCCTGGCTATGTCAGGCCTCTGCTAGGTGGTGGTGTGCCTTTGGGGCTCGGGTCTCTGTGGCTGAATCTGCTCCAGTGTAGCCAGTTGCTGGCGGAGACTGCAGCCTCGATGGTGCAGTCCCCTAGGGCTTCTGCATTGTGGCTGCTGGGGGCCTTCCCCCATGGCTCTCCTTCCTCTTTTCTTTAGGAGGAGGAAAGGATTGGGGGAGTGTCCCTGCAGTGGTGCTCAGGGGGCTCCGTGCTCGGGGGGCGTCTTTGGATGTCTATGGGTCCGATCTTCCTCATGTCTGTCTCGAGTCCTGGGGCAGGTCTGTACCTTCCCCCACCTGCTATGGAACATTCTTTTCGGGTAGCCTTATATACACAAGCACACTCACACCCAAACTAAAACAAGAACTAAAACATGCAGGATGCCGGCCCTTGAAGACAGACTTTGGGCACCACTGTTCTAAATCATCAATGAAAAAGAATGATACCAGTCTGTCAAAGTACTGGTATTTACTTTCAAAGTAACAGTCTTGCTTATTTATAGGACAGATTCCTTTTAAGTTTGGTTCTAATGCTATAATGGCTCATAATCTTGTGATAAAAATAGATCGTTTTTGGTATTCAAAAGAAAGATCATACGTTCCCTCAAAAAAATCAAAGGTAGGATTATCTTGAGCTTATATTAAAAATAAAAAACTATCATATTCCTAAAAAGTCTCAAATTCCTAATGAGTCTAAATAAGGGATGGAATGGAAAACTATTTTTAGCTTTTTAAAACTAATTTTAAGTACCTTTTAAAATTAAGGTTTCTGCCTTTTACAAAAGTAATTTTCAATGTTGCAATGGTCTCATAAGACAAAAGGTGCTTGTTAGTCCCAAAAGAACAGAGAAAAAAAAAATACTGTGTTGAAACAGCAGGCATTCTAAACTTCTTTGAGATAAACTATGTTCCTTTGAACATAGTTTAAAGGAACTATGTTCCTTTAAACATAGTTCAAAGTGTTTCAAAATACAGTATTTATTTTCAAAGAGAGATGTAGAAATAAATGTTTTGACATTGTTCATGTTAAATAAAAATGATTATCAGAATCTATGAGAAACATTTTCAGTCATTGCATTAAATGCAAAATTAACATGATGAATTTATTAAAGTAGCAATAGCAGTTAGAGAAGTGACAGAAGCTGTGATATGAACACAAACTGCGTAGCATGAACATGTCACTAAAATTAATCGGCAAAGGAAATGCAAAGCCAAAGCAATTCGTACAGCCAATGCCGAAGCATCTATGAGTAATGCAGAGGCTAAAATAAATCCATCACAGTTCATTGAGTTACCTACAGTTGTTTTCAAGACACCATCTCAAAATCAAAAACAACAAACAAACAATGCAGTGTTTAAAAGTCCAGCTAGTGAGAAAATGACAATATCTCACTAGCTGCACTATTGAGATATTGTTGTTAAGATTAGCAGTTTAACAACAGGGGCCAAATCTAAAGGTAAAGACAGGGATGCAATTGTGCTGTAGAACAACCCTTCCAGTGTGCACTGGTTTGACTATAGTAATTGGAGGTTTACCCACATGTACGTGTGTGAGTGTACACACACAAACGCACGCCGACACGCAGACATGCGCTCTCACACACAGCAGGCCCCTGGGCAGGATCAATATTTGTTGGTATTGCACCTTGTTCCAACAATGCAAGATTTACGGCAGGCGTGGGGGATTTACACTTTGTCTTCGAAGCAACTCATCAGTGCAACCCAATTACTTACCACAGACAGACAGCATTAACATGGGCCCTGCTGATGCTTTATGGCCCCTCAGCCCATCTCATTCCAGCCTCTTCAGGCACTGCCACTATAACAGATACTACACTTAAAATGTGCTCACAATGAATTCTTAGTCTTTCATTATTCCCACCTTGATTTACTTCATATCATTTCAGAGCTATAGACAAAGATAACACATTGTAAATTACCGGCACAAACCCTGCTTGTTTCCACACTGGGGAGACGAAACGGGGTGGAGTGAGGGGAGACAGGAGGGTGCACATACAGCAGGAGGGGGGTTCAGATGTCGGTGCAGAGATGAATCTCCATCTCTTACCTTCTTCCAAGAAAACAGGTATGAATGCCCTCAAGGGTAAAATCCTGACATTTGATTGTGCATAAAAATTACATTCGGAACACATGAGTGACAGTCACCGCAATCATTTTAAAACTATTGTTTACATGACAAGTGCCACCTTGAGCCCTAAGGCCACTACAGGAGACTTGTAAGGAAGTAAAAGTCCATAACCACCGGCTCCAGCTTCTCCCTTAAGCCAACACACAGTCAGAGCCATGGCATCCCAGTTTATACCCAAAAGCATATAAGAGCCTGTCAATCGCAGTGGACCGAACTGAAAACTGCTGCATCATACATTTCCACAATAAGCTACATTTACAACAACTTCAGGATTCCTCCTCATTATATTTTTATAAAGCTCTTACTCAGTAGGTTCCCACTTTTTAACAGCAAATATAGCCTTTAGCTTCAGGCCAGTAACTGAACAAGAATAGATACAATACATTGTAAGAACATGTATTCCACCTCCATAAAATGAGTTTCTGCTACAGCCAGACATTTTCATAATGCTCCGATATCAAATAAATATATCAACTGTGTAAGCATAATTAAAACAAAACATTACCATGCATCTGATCTCCTGCAGCTTACATCTGTGTTTGGTGTCATTGATAAAACCACTAACGTGGGGCATAGGAAACCCCCCTTTCCACTCCCTATAATTTCCTCAACCCTCCATCCTATTTCAGTGGTTGATAACTAAGAACATTAGTTTTATGCCACTTGCCAAGCACAAATGAAAAGAGAGCTAACTTTAATGACACCGCAATTAATCGGCCCAATAGACAGACTGTTAAAAGACGAGATATTGACTTCATTAAGGATAATGTATTATGTCATTAAGTCACCAGGGTCACCTTGTGTATCATACAAGCTGCCTAATATATTGGCATTCTCCGTGAATAAGATAAATTCAGATGTGAGAGATAAAGCTGATTAGAAAATGGTTCATCAAGGGAGGCGGGATGCATAAGAGTCAAGTCTCTTTGCTGTTGGGGAGTCTCCAGCCGGAAAGAAACGGGATAATGCGCTACAAATCATAGTGTATCTGGAATCCAGATTGATTGGCTGCGGCAATTTAATCATTATTGTTTGGCTCCAATCTACAAAGAGGAACACACCAGGCATGAATGACTTTATAGAAGCGTGACAGCAGCCTCATTTATTTTCCAGTGTTGCCATTCTACTACTGAAAGATTGATAGCAACTTTCAGATATTGTCTGTTCAGTGAATTAAAATCATTGTTCATATTACCAAACATTATCTTTACAGGCATAAAAAAAAAAACACGTGAGCTCTCCTAATACCTAAATTAAACTGAAAAAAAAAATAGTATTAAGGAAGTAAAACTGCATGTTCAGAAAACTCATTGTCCACTGAGACTAATCTGTGCATTTTCCCAGAACATGTCCCTCAAGACAACTATGTCCACAGGTTTATTTAGTGACCTTGCTGCATTCTATCCTTTTTCATTTATTTATTTTTTCTTGGGGGTGGGGGGGTCATTATTGGCAGTTTCTCATCTAGTGGAGGCTTTGCTCATTTGTCATGATTATTGCTGGGTACCAGCCTGTCATTGGCTCAGAGAGATCAATGGCTTTGGACTCTACCTCTGTAGTATGGGCAGACCAAACAGGCTTTCCTCTCTAAATGAGGCTTTTGCCATTTCCATCCATTCTGGCCATTCTATCACCCTTCTAACCACGTCTGGGTAGTTGGAGTCACTTCATCACTTCAGCACCCTATCTTCTTTTCCAATCACTGCTGACATAATGACTATACAGTCCTGTAAAAAAATTAGGCCACACCATTATGTATATTCTTTCTCGAAAAAATATCTATATCCAATACTCTTATTATGTCTGGAAAAGACAAGCACTTAATTGCACTTAAGCAAAAATAATTAACCTTATTTTTCTCATTAAACAAAAGGAGGTCAATAAGAAAGGATGCAAAAAGAAGTTAGTGCACCCCTATTTTTGGCTGATATAACTCAGTAAGAAATAGACATAGTTTGCCCACTTCTCACTGAAAGTCAATTTCAAGGTCCTTAGTGGATTTACTGGTGAAAGTTCTGGGCTCTTGTCATGTTCCAGTGATAGAGGTGGGTAATATCAATATTTATAGATTATTTAATTACTTCTAACCATATCACAGAGAATATTTAAGATATTGTGCTTTTTTTTATTTGGTCAAACAAATATGTAACTGCAAAAAAGTTATTTTACTTTCATTTTTAAAAGGGCACCAGAATAAAAAATTTATTCATATATACAAAATCACACAATACGTTTAGTGCGTCAAAGAAAAATATAAAATAGGTTGATATAAATGTAAACTAATTTTGGCCAAGAAAAAAAAAACACTCCCACAAATACAACTGCACCCACATCCTGTGGTGCCATTTGCATTGCTTTATCAAAATGAGGAAAATTCGTTTTTTTACTTTTGCTAACAGAGACAGAAATTTCCACTACTTTCTTCAAAGTCTGAAGTTTATGTACAGGTCCTTTGAATCTTGTCTGATGTGTTGCGATGTTGCTTTAACATTTATGAGAGACTAAGGGACAACCGATCCAATGAAAAAAGGCTTAATTAAACATAGCTGTTTCACAGGCAAAAACTGTAACAGCTATATTTATACATAAATTCAAATATAAATTTGACACCTGTGTGTGTTGCTTTGATAGTAAAATACATAATTCATTCAAGAGTGGATTGGTAAAAAACCAAATTGTATTATATCTTTAATTATGAATAAGTATAAAAAAAATTTTAATCAATCAGTCTGCATTTTCCTATCACACCAGGATTTTATCTTTTTAAACAAGCAATTCAGGTCCTGATTGTTTAAAGAAAATGTCCATTAAGATTATTTCTTAAATTACTGTACAGACTTTCTTTTTGGACTTAAACAATTTAGCATTATTACATACTCATACATAGAGAGCTCAAAGCTAGACATAAGCAAATATGTGGTCGATTAGCTAAAAAAAAATGCAACACCATCCTGCTGGGCAAAAATCGGGTTCAGCCAAATAAGTCAGAAACACAAAGACAAGTCTGCTTTTGTTTACCATCTTCTTTGAAGACTGCACAAATGTCACATGCCCTTGCTCATACATTTAAATTCAGTCAGATTTTAGCCTGTTCAAACCTGATAAGGCCTTACTGTTCTCATTAAAATCCATACACAGATGTTCAATCAATTGCTACTTCTGTATGCAGACTTGGCCTGCAGTGCATAAAGTTCACAAGTTGAGAACATCATTATATCATGATCTGTGGTGATAAGTTCCCAGAATAACTTTTTTCTTTGTAATGATGAGTTAGTGGTTAGTGGCTCTTTTAATATCACAGTTTATATTTGTAGAAAATGAGGGAGTAATTTAATGTTCAAAGAGGCCACAGAGAACTTTAATTATGTGCCCTTAATGAGGAATAAATTATGGCAAGACTAATTGCTTATGAATATGAAGACACAGATCATGGCTCCTGCATTACCACACACGTCTGTAGAGATTGTAATGCAAGGAGCTAATTGAGCTGCTTGGTTTCTAGATTATAGGGTGCTTCTTCATGATTTATATTTAAAAAAATATATATGTCTATGAATGAAAATAATGTAAATCACGATAATATGATTAACATTAAATGTGATAAAAGGACACCAAAGAGATAACGCAACAACAAGGTAATATTAGAAAAGTGGCATGGCCATTATTGAATGTTGACATGGCGCATCAATCATGGGACGCATCAGCATAATATACATGAGAGGCCTATCACATAGGCTCTGCAAAACAAAAGCAATTGTTCCCATCTGAAAAGCCAGTGAGCATAAATTCATGTCAGTAATCAACACAGGGGTCTCTCAGCATCTCTTTATGGGTCACAGAATTGAAGTGCCTTTCACACAAGGTCAAGTCAGCACAGACAAGCCTTATTAAATATGATCCACCACTTTATGTAAATGGAAATAGCTGATCCACCCCAATTATTACCAGCCTTTGGTCTCATAACAACTTTAGCTTTCAATGTCAATTCCTGTTTGCATAAACAGAAATTTGAGTGATTCAAGTAGCAAAAAAAGTCATAATATAAGAAGTAACATTAAGTTTAAACTATATCTCCAACAGTAGCCTATAGTCATACTGAGAAGTAGCTCTTCAGACTGTTAACTTCAGGAAGGAGCTAGTCCAGAGCCACCTGGAGAGTGAGTAGGAGCGCTGATGAGTTTTATCACCTCGCCAAAGCCTTCCTCAGGAACTTCTAATTGACGGCTGAGCCTGTTCCACTGTCCCACACAATTTCCCGTCATGCCTCTCTGGCTGCCACGGAGCGCTCACTGATTGTACCCCTGCTCTCCACCTCCCTCCTCATTCAGCCCCGTCCCCTCATGCTTTCCTCCCTCTACCTTTGTTTTCACCCATATCCGTTTCCCATCTTTTCTCCTCTCCCCGTTCTCACCGTGCCTTGGCTTGGCTGAGCAGGCCTGACAGGCGGATTCCTTTGGTTTTCGCCATATTAAAGCCACTTTCTTGCTCTGACAGCCTGCTCTCTCCTGCCACCTCATAGCTCTGGCTTCACACTTCTCTGGGCAGCCACTGCCTCTTGACAGACCACTGTCACTTCCCATCATGCTCTCTGCTGATGGCGCCTCCTTCCTCCGCTGCTTTGACACCCCACATACCTACCCCAGCCCCTCCCCTGCAAGCTTACGCGAGCCCACTTCCATACCAGTGCAATTATTTTTTTGACAAGCCATCCATCAGCCTTAACTTTAAAAGCACTCTCCACTGATATTCATTGTTAAGCCTCCCTTTGCAGCTCTTGCCTTCTCCCTCCAGATAAAGCCTGCATGAGAGAGTATGATATCAGACATCACCAAACCTACCAAACCATGTAAATTTACTTTGTTCTCAGCTGTGTTTCCAATTTCACGTCCAATTTTTCGGTACATTATGCGTAGTTGTTGTGCCTAATACAATGTTGTCAAAACCCATTACAGTTTGCTCCTGTAGCCGTCTCTTAAAACAGGTTACAATTGGTATTCTATATGTGTAAGGCGGGCACATCTCACCATCTGCAGTTGAATCTTATTAAAATTATCTGTTCAATTCTCACATTCTTGGGTCAGAGCAATTTGCAGGCATTAGCAAAGACACATATGAAAATGTCAGCATGTCAACTAATAACAACGAAGCCAAGGTAGTGCATCGCTGCGAGTCAATAATGCTGCCTTGCTGGTGACACAAATTTGATGGTAATCTAAGAAAATGAATATGGAGGAAGAGCTCAGACTTGTTTGAAAGGGAATCTTGTCCTGCGTTGAATCATTTGGTGCTCTTCCACTTGGCCTACATCTTAGCCTTGCTGTGGAAGAAGAAAAAAAAAACAGGGAGGGGGCATGACAACTAAGTTCTCTTCCATCAGTGTAGTCTGGTGCGCTCAAACAGCACACATTACATGTGCATGATGGATTGCCTGCATTACAGACAGCTCAAGTGACTGGCTCTGTGCATCTGACCAAAACTGCCATCTGAGCAATACGATGTTGAGAACAGATACTGAATATGGCTTTTAAAGCTCCAAGGTTATTTGTTTACCAAAAATACATCTTACATGAGAACTGTGTGTTGGCAGAGCACAGCATGTTTAAATGTCATGAAGATTTTAGTGTTGACATTTTTTTAATGAGTTGCCATGATAAAAACATGTTCTGTAATAACATTGATAACCATTGTGAATTTGTGCACAATGTTAAAGGATTGTGTGTACAGTTAATGATAAAAAAAATCTCACACTGTTATACCTCTACACTGTTATTAAATGCTGCAGTTTTACTTGCAGAACTATCAAGTGGAAAGGCTGAAAATAATAAATAATACATGCTGTGGTGTATCAGACACACAGGGGGAAGATAAACCTAAAAAAATCCTAACAAATCAATGAATTAAAAATAGTCAGCTCAACATTTGAGAAAAACATTATAGGCTATCCAACACTGCCTGAACAAAAATCAGTGGCCATTTATACATACAATTCAGGACAGGCAAATGAAAAGTGATTGAACTGCTGAATCAGCAGCATAAAGTGATGTTACCACATGAATCACTAAAAAAATTGAGTTGGTAAACTTTAAGCAAACTGCATTGTAAAACCACCCTTTGACAAAAAGGAAACACAATTAACAGGCTGATACCAGCGTGTGTCTGGCAGGCTTAATGAATATCAAATTACATACAAACACTTATAAATCATCATTATCCCCCCAAATTTTAATTGATCCCACAATTAAACATGACAAATGATTCCTATGGAAATCCTCGGCTTTTGTTCTTTCCAAATAAGAGTATTTATCTTTCCTTTTTCCTAGTGATTCATAGCTAATTTCACATTCCGTGTGCTGCTAATTAACAGGGACAGACAGACGATTTTAGTCCGGGATAATTTCTTTTGTTTACAGCAGGGAGCCTTCTGTTTCCAATGACTTGTTTCACTCTCAGGAACTCTGCTGACTTTTATTGCAATTTTTGGAATTGCAATGAAACTTTTGTACTGAATATTTCTCCTCTCTGGAAAAAACAACTTTTTTTAATGATTTGAGCATTAGTATTTTAAAATATAAATTTGACTTCAAGTCAAGTATAAGATGATGGCAGTTATAAGATGCTCTTTAGACAATTTACAAGTTTACTGAGCAATCTGTGAGGCTGAAATCGCAAAACAAATCCCATTTATTTACACCAGTTTTGCAAAATAGCAGACATGGAATGTGCTGCACAATAACTATTTGTAAAGTTGCAACAAAAAACTTGAGATTGCATGTGATAGACCAAGACAGAAAAAAACTCTTAGGAAATGCGACATAATTATGTATTCAGTCTATGAAGAAAATCAATAGAAAGTCCAGTTTGTAGTTTGCTCTGGTTTAATCAGACCAAAATGTGTCATTGGGCTACTCACTAAAAGTATGTGGCAGAAAGAACTCTAATTAAACACGCAGTGAGCATGAGGAATCATGGTAGCAGCAGCAACACATTGTGGATGTCAAGTGTTTTAAATAATATGTCGAATGCTGCACATTGATCCAACTGTACCGGCACTATGGTTCTTCCGCAGTCCTTATTTATGTGGATATAATTTAGCACTTTGATGTACTTAGTACTATGGTGAGCATGGAAAACACTGCAAGACATCAAAGTGATTGGTCATTGTTCGGAAGCTATTTAACTGTTTAAGCACAGCTTCTTCAATAATTCAGTACGTCTGTGTGTTGACATGTTTATTTGAGCTGAGTTGTGTTTACACCCTGTGCTGTGTCTAATGCCATGCAGACACCTGCCACTGCCTGTGCCCCTGACAGCTCTGGTCCCAACAAAGTGAAGCCAGGCAACAGCATATGGTTATCAATGATCCAGATGGCTCACGCTTGTCTCCAGACTGACAACTTTGCTCCTCCATTATCAAACACTGGCAATTAACCATAATCAAGTAGGTGTTAATTAGACATAATGAAACAATTTCTGTTTGGTCAGAGCCTGCTATTTGCCAATTACTTGTAATTATGTGCACTAAGCACTTCAGTGTAATCTCCGTCTGAGGCGAATAGGCAGCCAGTCGAACAGCGGGGATGTTTCTGCACACTAGACTGAAGAGCTTTTTGTTTTGTCTAAAAATTTGGCAGATTTAAAGCTGCAAGCCCCCTGATTGGCCAGCATGCCACAGCTGTCTGTGGAGAGAACAAAAGGAGCATCATATACCTCTATGACAGCGCAGGGGAAGTTTGTCATCCCCAGGAGAGGTTGGCTGTTAATCATGGTGACCTTCGACTTTTTTGCACGGCTTTTGGAAACCACCTCAAGTTGAACACCAAAAAATGGTGCATTTTCTAAAGGGGACTGAGTACAAAAACACTATATATAAAGTTAAATAAATTGAAAACGGTACATAAGTTGATCACGTCTGCAGTTTCATGTCAGTTTGTTACTACAACACTGCCATAAGAGTGAAAATGAAGCAATTTCCCAAGTATGGAAATACAACTTCTGATAATGTTTCAAAGTTAAGATGTTATGTTTTACAAGTAAACAAATAAAGCCATGTTGCTAAAAATGTTAATTAAAGGTTATACTGGAAAACAGAGCACCCTTTTCCCTGAACTTTCCACAAAAGTGACTTTTGGCAAGATCACCCTTATGACTCAGATCTGTTTAGGACGCAGCAAAAGAGCTGCACTACACATGACTGTAAACTAAATGAACATACTGTATATTTTTCAAACAATCTGTCATCTGTAATGGCTGGATGTCGACAACCAAATTCCACACAAGCCTACCGTAAATCTGAATGTCACCAAAGTTGTTCTAATTAAAGGCTGCCATATCTGTAAAAAAGCACGTTTATGTGCAGAGTCAGTCACTCCTCTGAAGAGGCATCAACAACACTGTAAATAAGTCATTTACAGTCGACCAGTAATCACAGAGGCCATAACCCCAGACCAGCCTCACCCATAATTGCTGCGGTCCAGGCATAATCAACGGCACATCATCTGCTACGAGCTGGAAAACTACTCACAGTTACCCCACCCTCTAACACATATCTGTATCCCATGACTAAGGACAGAGCCACGTCCTGTGTGTTCACATGCTTTTTATATTGATGTGGGCATTTCAGAATTTAGTGGGCTATACTTAAACACCCTTTACTTAATCTTCATCAAGCATGTTGTCACTGCCTTTTACTGGCGCTGGATGCAGACTGAGTAATTAACATTGCACTGAGCGGCAAAAACAATTTCGCTTTATAACTTTGTTATGAATTAGCAAGTTATGGTAAATGAGTGTTTATGCAGCACTTTTTTTAGCCCCACTTTAGCTTAACTACAAGGCATATTAACAGGTTGAATTGTTTTAAATGCTTAGCTTATTTTATTAGAAACACATTTATGCATTTATCTCTAAAAAGCACACAAGGAGCTCCTAAAGGACTTGCTTTTTGGGGGGAATACTGAAAAAAATAGTGTCAGCATTACATTCTAGTCTTTCTTCAGCATTTCTAAAGAGTAATACTACTTTATGTAGACAAAAAAAAACACTTTTTAAAAGAGAGTTACTACAGCATTAAATTTCCAAACTGGAAAAAAAAAAGTAAATAAAGAAGCAGGAATTTTCACTAATGAATGTATTTACATGAATCTACATCAGTGTGAAGGTACATTCTACAACCTATGAAACTCAAAACATTCTTCACAATGAGCAGGCCAAATATTTGGAAGCAAAACCAAATTTAATCAAAAAAAGGTTTGTGTGCAAGAAGTAACTATGATTATTAGAAGTGTGCCGATCGATCTGCCACCGATCATAATCGACTGATTTTCATGAAAAAGTGTATGATCGGTGATCATCGATCACGGTCTCTTGTTGCCGATCACTTGTATCTCACTTCTCAGCCTGAGTGTACAGCTTATCTCCTCTTTCCTTCACACTGCGCAAGCGCGCGGCAATAAATCCTGTCGTGTGGAACTTTAACGCTCTGAGTGAATGGGAACTTGTTGCGGCGGAAAATTACCTCGAGAACGAAGCACGTTAAAATGCATCAACACAACAAATCTAATATGGCATTTGAAAAACAAGCAGTTGACGAAGTCTGGCTACATCGAGGCTCACTGCAGGAACAAAAGGACATCTGGAGCAGCCAGGTAGCAGTTAAAGCACCACTCAACTACCAACACTGACCCGGATTAGCATCACGGTCAGAAAGCTAAACAAATAAACCGAAAAATAATTCAAGTCTTCGAGCTGGCAGTGTGAGACGTTGATTCTGTTCTCGCTGTTGAACCGCCGCTACGCGCTACTGGTAGTAGTAGTTCACAGACGTAGCGCCATTTCTGCTCCACCCGCAGTGACTCTCGCACCGAATGTCTGCTTAAAGCGGACAAAACGATTTTAGATATGTATTAAAACTTTCGTTTTCCTAACATAAGATAGGTAATCTCTGAAAATAATCGATTTCCTCAGCCTGCTCCCTATTTCTGCAGACTTACTCAGCTCAGTCAGAAACAGCCAATCAGAACTAGCATTACTCAGCTAGTCATGCTATCAGGAAGTTATGATTCATTAACTCAGTATTGGAATCGGCAGCAAAACACCTGATCGGAGCGTCCCTAATGATTATTCACTTATAAGAAATCCTATTAGTCATAGTTCTATTGTTTTAGCTTAGACTTTGCTTTCTTTAAAGCATCCACCTCAAATTTTAACAGCATGGCATATATGAGACATGTTAACAGTGACTTGTTTTTAACAATAGCACTGAAGTTGTGACTTTTACAAAACTGCCTAACTGTTTAATAAAGCCATTCTTTTCACATTTTTTCAGCAACGATTTGGTAATGTCCATGTATACCTGATGGTAAATAGAGGAAAAATGTGAGCAATAAAAACCAAACCTGCCCATGCATTAAATTTAATAAAAAAAATTAAGTTAACTTTTTGCTGTAGTGATCCTTCCCCTCTTCCCTCTCTTTTCTAGCATAGTGAAGCAACTTATTCTCGAATGCAATTATTATTTATTATTTCATTATCAGCATGTAACATAATGTAATGTTTTACTACTAAAAACTGAATGCCTAACTTTTATGAAGCCATTGTACAGTGGAGGAAAGAAAATACATATATTGAAAACATTTGACTTCATAAATTTTGAGTCTGTGCCACAGGAAGGCTGTGAATCTTCTTGACATTTAACACCTCAGAATTCATCGAACAAGTTGATTGGATGGAAATAAGCTACAATTGCAAAATCAAATCAAGAATACAGTGAGTAAAATATAAACCCAATTCCAAACTGGCAACAGCAAATATTATTTTTTAAACTAATTCACTGTGGTATTTAAAAAAATATATCTCGACAGCAAAAACCTGCAGTTTTTCAGAAAAACGCCGCACAGAATTCCGCACAGAAAGTTGTCTCCTAGAGATGTTTACAAGTCATTTTTTTCCCAGTACAAGTCAAATTTATAGTGATTTAAACATCAAATGAATCCCTTCCCTAATGCATTTGCCTGCCTTAAAAATAATAAAGCTACAACCTAATTTGAGTCTTGAAAAAAATATTTTTGAATGTGCCTTAATTGGTCTAATCTGTTTAACTTACCATGCATTAATTTTATCAAGCCATCAAAACCTCTGGGGAGATGGTGATAAACAACAGTCTTTGATTAATGGAGTCAACCAGAATTTTTTACCCTAGACCAAAGTCTTTCCGTGCTCCTCTTCTGTAATGACATAAGAGTCATAGGGCAGAATGGATAGAGGAGTGCAGAGATGCTGGGGCTTGAGCTGCTTGTCAGTGGCATGACTGATCACCGAGGCCAACACTAAAAGGATTGCTGGTGGAAATAAAGACACCAGCATGTCAGCTGTATGCTTCTCAGAAGGACCCATCAGACAAGTGGATGCGTATTGACAGGCCGGAGACAGAAAGAGAGAGATGTGAAGAGATGAAGGCGAAGACAGAGCGCTAGTAAGTGTCCTGAAGTCGCTCACCTTGGCACAGGCTGCAATGTCAGCCGACCCAGTGGCCATCACTCTTTGGGCCCTGTCCGGGGTATTATTTAAAGCCAAACAAATATCAGGGACCGAATGTCACCACAAGGACACCAAGGCCTCATCTCCACCAATCAGTGTCCGGGGTTTCAAATCACCCTTTCTCCTTCCCCCGCCAGCAAATCCATCTTCCTCATTCCTATACCCTGGCTCCACACCCCCATACGACCCCCCGTCTAGCACACCAAGGGGCGGCACTGAGCAACAGATTTACGATCTCCCCGTCTGAGGCCAAGCACGATTTATTGACATTACTTGTCAGCTTTCTTTTTGAGAAATTGCACGTAGAATTAATTTTAAGTACGTCTTAATGTTAAATATCCTGGAAACACTAAATTTCATGGTAGGTGATGCTCTGAGTCTCATAAGCATATATCACGATCTTGTGTTACACCGAAGGAACCATTTTATTATTATTTTTTTTTAAGGATTTAATTTAATAAGAAGAAGATCATAACTGCTTCATCTAAGCTGTTAATTACCTATCTTTTATGCTGAGAAGTGATCTTGGGACACTATTAAATGCATCAAAAGTTTGAGTAATTTAATTTAATTGTTTTTATTACTTTTTCATGGTCAAGGCTGTATTAGTTAATAGATAGCAACCTGAAATAGGTACCACGAAATCAGAAAAATGTGCAGTTGTTGGCTCAATATTTTCAGCCTTCAAATTAACCCATTTAAAGAATCAACCAAAGGGCAGTGGTCATGTTATGACATGGATTGCATTTTCTTTATTAAAGTCACATATATACAGCTGAACTGAAACACAATATTTCAGAATAAATTCAAACAATAGGCAGATTTGTGTCCACAGAGTTGCAGTGTTACAATTCAGGCTGCTGCAAAATGAGAAGTTTGAAGACAAATTTATTTTTGTGACTAATTCACAACAAACTATGGAAAATGTGCATTGATAATAGTTTGTGTAGAACTGGATACAGTTGTTGCACTAGTCTGTGGACCAAAGCAACAGAATAGTTTTCCCTAGTGCATTACAAGTAAAACGGGCCGCTGCCAGGCTAAAGTTAGGTCTACAGTTGATGAATTGAACTGCATCCTCCGGACCTTGCGCGTTGGCTCTTGATCATAAATCTGAAGGTTTTCATAACTCAGCACAGATCACGTAGACCACCTTTCAAACAAAATGGATGATTTGAAATTTGAATTAAGTATCATTAAACAGCTACTGGTTTAGAAATGCTGGCATTCCATATAAGTATAGAACAACAAACAAAGAATTTATAACAAGTTCATGTAGCTTTTACAAAGGAGCATCAGGCCTTTCGATGGGAGGCCATTCGACTGGAGTGTACTTTTACAAGGAAAATGTATGGTTTTCAATATTTTCAACAAATAAATTAAGGAAAGTCTAGTGTGATTATGTACTCAGCTCCTAGTGAGTACATAATCACCCAAATACTTTGTGTTGTATTTGGGTATCCCCAAAGCATAATCAGAATGGCAGTTTTCCCACCACATATGATAATCTGCATGTAGGCAAATTGGGTTTTGATCTCATCTTTGTTGGCTGTATTTTCTACATGTCTTGTTTAAAACTGCTAATTATATTTTTAAACAACAATCCTGTCACAGTTCCACATAGACCATATTTGTGCAGCATTTTTCTGTCAGATGTTTCCACCTGAGCAGTTTATGTCTTAGGCCCATTAAGATGTATGTAAACAGATTAAATTACAAGGAAGTGGTAAAAGAGGTCCTATGCCATTTTGTCTTGAGTTTGTTTTTATTATTTTAAAAGTAATGAATAATTTTCATTTCATTTCAATACTAAAATATTTTTTTTTAAAAGTACATAATTGTAATCAGACAAAACCTGCAAAAAGTATAAGGGGTATTAATACTTTGCAAGGCTTTGTATATGCTTAATGATTTGATTTTTTTTGGGATACTGCTGAAAAATTCTGGTACAATTTTTCTGTTTCTGACAAAGCCCAAGTAAAAAGATTTTGTCAAGAACATTCTAACATGATACTTGGTGTTGTATTAAAAAAAGACATTTATAATGTTTTAAAAAATGCTGAAACAGATAAGCTCTTGGTTGTGAACTGAGGCTTGTAGACTAATATACCTTCAAACTTTATACAGTGCAGCCTCCCCCTATATTTTCAATTCTTTTCTTAAACCCTGTCCATCAACCTTAGCCTCTAGAGGTGGCTTGTTTAAGAAACAATTAAGGGGGTATACAGAACCATTTGCAGGCAGCGGGGCCTTGCCGTTCAGGCCATTCGACTGGAGTGCCTTTCACAACTGATTTATAACACTGTCGCCATGGCAAGGCAACATAATTAATAGGAGCATGGACTTCTAATTTCGATGACTTCCACACCAAGTGGTTTTCTTTTGATTTATGATGGCCAGCAACTTTGCATTTTATCAGTTCATTCACTCATTATTTATGCTGATGACCAATTTCAATGGGTCGCTATCATCTAACTTGCCACTAATCAAAGCAAATTAGGGTTCACTGCATTATTCAGAAACTACTAATTTATCTTTAAGCTGGGCAAGAGATAAAGTTATGGGAGCATGTGATTCAGTTCGCCACAATAACTCTAAACACTTGTCCTGTGATTGTTAGCCTCTGAGAAGATGTGTAAGACTGCATCCCACAGATGTTGGCAGGCCGTTTACTGAAACACAAACAAAACCAGATCAATGTAATTTATATGTTTATTATATGGTAAATGCGCAAAGCGGTACTGAGATGGGAAAATGATTAAGGGCTTACATACAGTTAATGCACTTTTGCTGATTTTCTTAGTGGTCCCAAGACTTTTTAAGGCTTTAAGTTAAGCACAATGGTCACTAAATGACTGGAAATAATTTCCCCAAGAATTGAAACTGATTTCAAAAAAGCAAAAAGACAAGCCCAACCTTTGCCTTTTATAAAGTTAGAGCTTCTTATCGACAGAACTTGATTCTAGATATTCAAAATATTGAGTTGGATTTCAAAGGCTAGGCCGCTTTTGCATGCACAGCAGCCACAGTGTAAAGGTGACGTATTCCCAATTTATGGATGTTGAATCCAAATCAGGCTCAACTTGGAGAATCAGAGAGCAGCCTTAGCCTCGAGGCAATACACAGACATATCAAAGCAAGACATCTCTGAATGTGTCGATATCTGTGTTTATCGTACCAACAAACATCCAAATTTGGTTAAGATGATGTAGAGCATTCTTGATTACTGAGTTGCTGACTTGCAATCTTAATATTTAGAAAATTAGTTGATTTATAGGTTTATAAATAAGCATGTATGTGTCTGGGAGTACTATCAGAAGCAAACATTTTTACATTCCTTTCTGGTCAAAAATATTTGTCAAAGATTGGTAAGAAGAAATCTATTAAGTGTTTAAAACATTGACTTTTGTTTTCTTCACTGAACAATACTTGGTTTATAATATTCCAATGATTTAAAACAAAACCACATCTAAAAAATGTTTCTTGACAGTCATTTCAAAAGAAGAAATTTATTTTATTTTTTCTTTGCTTGGTATATAGTACATCTACCAAAGCAAATATCTTATGCCGCACTTTAATCTCATATACAAATCCCCTAATTATTTAGAAGGATATAAATGATTATCTATATTATATTCTTGGCAACAATTTAAATAATCACACATTTTTAAAATAAATCTTAACTCTATTTGCATTGTTTCAGTTAATTTTCAGAGATTTATGTCTAATTGAACACTAATTATTTTGTTGTACAAAAATAATTTTTTATTTTAATTCTGAGCTCTACTGTATTTACAAATACACACATTTATAATGCACTTAACACTAAGTGGCAAAAACAGTTCAAAGCATTTTCATCCAATAAGTATGATCTACAGAGTTTATACTTGTCCCTTGGAAACCAACTGCAGCACACTCCAAATAAAATGAAAAATGCACACTTCAAGTATTTGACAACAGGTCCAATTCAAATGATCAAACTCCATTTGTTAGCCCATTCCCTTCTCCCGATTCCCTAAATGATAAATTGCATTTAGCCTACCACAGAAGGCTAAGTGTTCCTGACATGTTTTTATTGATTTGCAAGGGCTATATGCATGTAATCCTGTTTGTAGGTAAATCATAGCATGAGCAAATTCACAGAGTTTACTATGTAGAGAGAAAATTGGAGACTCCACATGGGAGGTGAAATAGAGCTGGGAAAAGGGTGGAAAAAGAGATGTGGCCGCCTGTTGGAATCTTGGGACCCCTATTAAGATTTATAGGTGTTGGGATTCTACGGACCTGAGGCATTATTCATGGTAAAGCCTCTATGTCTGGGCCCGTTTATAAGATGAGACAAGCCTGACAAAGATGGAGGCCCACTACAACACAGCCAAGCTGTTTGAACATGGGGCTCAGCCACCTGACTTAACCATGGCATCAGCTACACCTATCCAGCATAGATATTCAAGCAAAGATTGAGGAACTACTTTAAAACAAGCAGAACAGCATTTTTTTTTCAAACTGCAAATTGCCATGTACTCAGTTTCCCTAAAATTTGCTCCTGTGTGGACTGCACACTGATTAACACAATGCAGACTCAGGATTCTACCACAGCATTATGCAGCTTAGAAATAATTCAAACCACAAAAACAGCACATTGAATCCTTGTTTAAGAAGCCATGACACTGTTTAGTTTATTCAGCAATTTTCTGAGAGTCGCAGCACACTTTATTTGGTCTTATTAGATGAAAACACAAGAATCACCTTCAACTTTATTAATGATAGTACTTTGTATGAAAGATACTGGTGAAAATCTGTAGCATCTGTTTGCTGCATTCACTTCTCAGCGGGCTCCACCTATTCCTCATGCCTAATGATGCTGATCCAGTCTGTAAGTTTTACAGACAAATGTGTATTTGGCTACATTCATCATCCTGAATGAGTGTTCCTGATGAGCCATCCCCTGCCCTGTTTCACTCTTTCTACCACACGTTAACAAATGACAACTCATGCCACATGTTTTCCATTTGGGAGATACAGTGGGAGGTGGGAAGAAAAGGAGCTAAGGGCTAAAAGATGGGCAGCTTCACGGGGAAACCAGCCAATGATGACTGCTCTTAAAGGAATCACCACAGCAGCATGAAAACACATCAGTTATGTAATGCCGTCAATGAACAATTGGAGGGCTTATTTTGTGTCGCTGCAATGACAAGAAGCCAGATCCTTTGGGAGTTACATTTACAGCCATCACACTTCTACTGTAGGTAGTCCAAAGCTTGAGAAGCCATAGACTGTATCCTCACAGGACCACATGAAAGCTCCAACAGAAAAAAAAATATATGAACATGGCCAAGAATGTTAACTTGGATAAACAAGTCGATGGTTGTTCAAAGTACTGGGGAGTTGTACTGCTAATAAATCTTATTCTTTTTGATGTGCGGCCAGTTACAAGTTTAGAAAAAGGGATGGTTAGAGCAGACATGAGTCAGACTGCAAGACACACTCTGCTTTTTCTTAAAATCTAGGAATGTAAGTGGACTTGAATTGTTGGAGAATCTGGGAGTAGTAAGTAAGTTAGGAATGAGACGAGTCTTCCCAGTGCTGGTCAGTCAAGTGAATAATAAAACACTTGTTTATGGGCTCACGGAAGATATTTGAAGTTACTTGAATAGCAAAAACCTGACCTTCAGCTCTTTCAGCAGATTCTGGTTTCCATTTTTCCACTACAGGCCAAAGAACAAAGACCCATCAATCAGGACAAGTGTAAAATTGGCAGATTTCATTGTGCATCCTTATTTAAAACACTATCAAAATTAATTTTTGGATTCAAAATTCTTTTAAGAATAAAAATCTCTCTTTTTAGTATTTTACATCTCTATCTAAAATTATGCAATGGAGCGGTCTTGTGGAGAGCCCTCAGCTTAAATACACCGCTGTTTATGTTTGCATGCTCCATAGATCAGGATAAGCCAGAGCTTCCAGCTGTAGCACAGATAAACAATCCTAAAAACCAAAGTTTTTAGCATGAGACGATGTAAAAGTATCTCTTCCATAAACAGTTGGACATATTCAGCTGGGCACATAGGCATAAATCATATCCACCAAAACAGGCCCACCTTGATTCCAAGCCCAGAAGAAAAAGCTTGACACTTATAAAATGACTGTATACAAGGTACCGTCTCTGAAATCCTGCAATATGTCCAATTTTCTGAGCAACACTAGTCAACATGTATCAGATAAGTCTTATGTTTTACAGGAGTGAACAGTGTGATCCTCATTAGAACATCATTCTTTGAAAAGTTGTGTAAAAACACAAAAACTCAAAAAACTCAAGTAACAGTTGATGGACCTGGTTATGGTAACACCACCATTTTTGAGTGTTGATTATTATTATTTAATGAAGAAGGCTCAAACTTATTCATCTTCCGTATGAGTGAGATTTTTTATTTTTTTAATTAAGTCAGGGGATGCAAATAGATGTAAGGAGTTCATTAAAACGGAGACCGTTTTCTATGAAGTATGGTGATAGGTTTGTGGTTCAGCCATTGGGAAAGAGAGTCAGCGAGAGTGACAGTTTCAACAGATAACATTAAGACTAATTTAAATATGGTGAACAGAAGGCATCAACTCCAATGTCTTGTTGAGTCTTAGATATCTACCTTTCATGGAAGATGATGGATTTGGAAATATTTGGGAGCTACTAATTGTGCTAATATGAGAAATTAAGACCCGTCTCATTTACACTCAATCATTTGATCTCTGTTTTAAAATATTAACTCAATTTAACAGTGAATGCTTACTCTCATAAAAATTTATATTTAGCACTACCTCTAATATAAATACGCAACTACAATTACTATTTAGAGAGGATTGTTTAGGCATGTTTAGTAAAAACTAGTCGGCATTCTAGCACTGCATGTTTTTCTTCTAACTTAGTGGCTTCTGTTACTTAACTTCACAGCTTTAAAACAAGATTAAAATTTTTGTTTTCCATTCTTCCTCCCCTCTGATTCCTTTCTGGTGTGTGATAAAATAGAAGACATCAACTGATAAAAATCCCCAAAATCATCAAAGTCAATTAAAGGTCTCCTTATGTTTACATAGAAAATTCTTAAAATAACCCTGCTACAATAAAAACTAGTTTCCTCTGCTGACCTTTTTCAACCCCTTCTCAGCCCGACTTCTGAAAGGAAACATGTCATCCTCTCGATTAATCTACAAGTGTAGCCGCTTTCAGACAAAGTCATTCTCTTGCATGAATTCTAAAATCAACTTTATGATAGCAATTTCATTAATGCTGAAACGATCACAATTTCCAAGTAGTACACGAAGGTGGAAATGTTTATTCTGACATGTTCGACATTATGAGCTGTAAATGATCAATCAAAGAGAGAGCATATTACTCCAATTTTCTCCAGCCCTTGTAACAACGAAGTTCACAGATACCAAATCAGTTTCAACGGAACCCGGGGGCTACTAGTGCAACCCTGCTATATGAGACATTCATAATTTATGTGCATTTGATGTAGTGATATGTAAAAAACATCAGAGGAATTTTAATGGGCTTGAGGCTGAGGGGAAAAAAAAAATCTTTGCACTGGTTGTTTGGCCCCCTTTTTTTTAGCAAATCATTTCAGCACCAAAGGAAAATAAAGTTTTTTTGCAACATAATTTCTACCACGGAGCTGGTAATCACTGGAAAAGGTGGGATTTCATCTTCTTATTTCAATGCTTTATCGATCTGCTGGCTTGGTTCTCATAAGCTCTATTACATGGCACAAGCAGCGGCAGGCAACGCTGTCCAATTCAGTCAACAAAGAAATACCATTTCCATTAATCAATGCTTTTCTATATAAAGCAAATAAAGATTGATAATACACTTCAGCAAAACTCCTACACCCAATTAGAGTTTGATGAAAAACAGTCCAGAGGAGGGACAAAATAAGGTGTTATTTTAAGCAGGAGCAAATAAGCAATTGCATAAATCATCAAAACTGAAAAGTCTCTGCCTTCTCTTTGAATAAAACCATAATTTATTAATCTTTAAGACAGATGGGTTGTTTTCATGGAAGCTATTGATCAGCAGTAACGTTTTATTATTGTTTTTTTTTTTTTTTTCCCATTAGAGAGAGCAGATTAAAACAGATGAGGGTTGCTCAACTCTCCAACCACAAGCATTTCTGTATGCTTATGTGGCTCTGGAAGACAAAATGTTTTCAGTGATGCTCTGGAGAAGGAATCATTGCAGAGAAGGCTGAGGCTGCACATTAATTTGTCAGCCCATTAGGAAAACCCCCACTTGACAGTGATCTGATCTAAACGATGGAAGTGTGTATGGCCACTGAGCAGCCCTATTTGAATCAACTCCGTGCCAGGTCTCATCAGTAGCTTGGAAGTAAGGGACAGGTTAAGAGGAAAAGACAAGGCAAAAAGACAGAATGGAGAGGACACGAAGCAGCATGGTAAGGAGACTGGAGGGGTCGTGGGAAAACACAAGTATGAATTAAAAACGTCTAATATCAGAAAGCAGGTTACACTGTACATAAATGACATTAGTCCATTATTTGTTGCCCAGCTTTAACTATTGTTGGAAAAATCCCAGAAACACATTTGCAAAAAGTGGAGGAAAATAAAGTAATTGTCACATGTAAAGTGTTTGTAAGGTTGATATTAAACTAAAAGTACAAAAACCTTAACTGATTTGAATATCGATTTTTTTTTCTAATATACACACCAAATTATACATACAAGCTAGATTATATGCAATAATTTTGGCAGAATTGGTGGATCCCAATTAAATGTTAGTTTCCTGGCACAGAAAAACAGACAAAAAACAAAAAAACCTTGCCCAGTAGAAATCTAAACTTTAAATCCACCCAGAATATGTCACAAGCTTAGTGATGGCAACAAAAAAGTGTTGTAAAAAACATTTTGCTTAAGGATCAAATATTAGAGAACATAGAATCTAAACATTGGTTCAGATCAGAGACAATTCACAGTAAAGTCAAAGTTTTTTTGTTGAGAAAATAAAAGTTCAAATAAGTGATTTAAATGTCCACTATTAATATGCAATGAAGAATATATGTACATTTCTAACTGGAAGTTGCCTTAGTAATTTTTATTGCAAGTAGTCTGGCTGCACCCTTATATAACTACTGTGACTATATTGTGCTGTACAGCAGGGCCTGAACAGTCCCACAACCAATCTCCACACAGATTGGTCTACAAAGACAAGGGGCTCTACTTCAAAAATAGGCCTTGATTGTGCCATGTGGGACAAAAACAGCATCACTCAAACTAACTGTTTCTCCATCTTTCACTGATAAAATCCACTTTCCATTCATTACCCTTTATCATAAACACACGTCTACTGGGAAAGCCAGGCTTAGAAGTGGTTAAGCCTGTCCCTGGTTTCCTATTTCTAGGGAGCATTTATCTGATGATATATATTCCTTTTGGTAAGTGAAAGGAGTTACTTTATTTCCAACAGGAAGGACATTGATAGGGCATTAGGGATTTGTTTATTTCAACTTGAAAGCCATAGCATTTATCCTAGTATATATTTCGCTGTGGGCTCAGACCAAATTATGTCTCAAGGCAAGATAAATCACAAGTCGTGAGTCAGAATACCACATGTTTTATGATCCTACATAGAGCCCTCATGCAGGCTACACTTTACTGAAAGCTGCACTGTGAATTTTGGAGTCAACGTGCTACTGCTTGTTTGTGACTGGAAACTGTGATGAATGTGACAGCTGTCATATGCACATCAGCTGTCGAGGTTTTAGACATTCGGCGGAATGATGGGATTTGAAAAGAAGTTCATCTCCCTCCCTAATAAATCCATTGTCTTGTCTTCCTTCAGCAGGAGATGTATTGATGGACATATCCAACAAATAGACTTAGTGAAATATTGTAGCTGCGTGGAGCTCAATCAGTTTAAGTGAGAGTGAAAAGTGAGTTGATGTGCTTGAGTAAACAACTCAACATCACTCTTGCAAAAAACTGACAGACAGGACAGCTGTGCAGACAATTTAGAGCCACAAAATTACCTACAAACACTTTGAAACAAGTTTGAAAAGAAGTTTTTGTCATTTTTTTCCCCTGTTTTTGACAAGCCAGTTTAAATCGCACACATCAAGATCACTCTTCAAGTCATTGTCTTTGTCCAAATGACAGGCAAAAATATATCCCTACATGTTGCCACATAAAGTGGCCTCTTTCACATGATCCTGTCAACAGACTGCAGATGATCTCCTCATGAAGAACTTCTTACGTAAACTCCTGAACTTAGCATCCTGCTGCTTTGACCCAGGCAACAAAGCCAGCTTATACGCTGAAACAGAAGCTGCTGAACAAAACTCAAGAGCTTGTGTAGAGGAGAGATGAAGGGTCAAGTAAACTTTCAGCAGACCAGAAGGCCTGGGAGTAAAAAGAGAAAGAATCCTTTCAATCTCCACATTGTTTCTCGGGAAGGATCTGTGCCATCACTGACATGAGCCCAAATTTCTTTAACGACAGGGCAAAGAGAGAGGGACAAATGAGGTCCACAACAACATGATTCTGGATCTCTCAGCGTGTAATGTGCCTGTTTAACATTACCAAGGTCCAGCTGCCTTAAGCTTACCACTGAGAAGCCCTGTGGTTTCTGAATACATTTCTTTCCCTGAAAACTTGCATTGAAAGTGAGGGATGAAAACAGAGATAAACACCCTGTAAAATCCAATAAAAAGAAAACACTGACACAGAGCAATTCCATTCCTGTACAGTGCACAACACAAAACTTCATGTAAGCAGTTTATTATGCAGCATAATCCAATGTATCCCTTTATTTATGACCAGACTTAACACTGTACTGAAAAAAACAGGGTTATTACAAGTAGCCTATTAATATTTAAATATTATTTTTCATATAAGCTGAATGAAAACATTAAAAATGTAATTCAATCTACACAGTTATTCTAAGAAAAAATGCTGAAAAGAATCTTACGCCAGAACAAAATATACTGTCAAAAAATTTATTTTATATAACCAATATGTGAGAACAGAGCTGGTTGTCTGACAGTGTAGGCTTGTGGTCATATCCATACTTGCATTTTCAGGATTTATAAAAACTAGAAATAGCAATGGAAAACTTGGAATTGGCTTTGCATGACATTGTAACCTATGCAAGAAGTTTGAAAAACAAAAGGATGATAGAAAGTTTTAAAATATAAAATAAAACACCCACCCACTTATTTCTACCACTTTACAAAATTACTGCTGTCCACAGAAAACTAAATATCTCACTGCTCCGATCGCTAACTAGCCAACCAATCAAAGCCTTCTGGCCATTTTGCAATTATCTGCTCTCCATAACATAGGTGAACAATGAACCATCACCTCAACAGCTTTCAGTCTTTTTTCTTCCCGTTTCCTAAAATATCTGCAAATATTTTCTATATTCCTATGCTTCTATGTTAAAAAAAAGCCTGAACTGAGATCACATTACATGCCAAGCGAGTTTGCCAGGGAAGATTTTCACCTCTGACTTCTGAGAAACATACTGCATATGCCTATCATTACATAAAATTTTTTTTGTGACATTTGTGTGGACTAGTATCTGTCTAACCAAATGAAAGACAATGTTACTCTTATTGTACATGAGTTTAAAAGCCTCCCTGAGCTACTTGCTGTTGCAATAAAACATAACAGTTTTGAGCAGAAGATTTTCCATAAACTTAATAGAGAGACTGAAATAATTTAAAAGATCAAAGGAAAACAGAAGTACATATTTTGTCTTATACTTGTTAAAGACTGCATGAAAGAATGTTGCAGATTCTTGCATCTTCAACCAAATGTGGTTACTATTTGGTTTTTTATTAAACTGACCTGAAAAATGAAGATGAGCCTACATGTTCATCATTATTGAGAGTAATGATGAAGGCAAAAACATAAAAAAAATAATAATTTGATACACTGTGTTAATGTATTTCTTTTAATCATGAATACTCCACAAAAGTGTCATAAAGAGAGAAAAATGTAAATAGAGACTTTGTAGTAGACTCAAATTGCACTTCAGTCACAAAGACAGACACTTCTTTTTACTCACTAAATCTTTTTCACTGGTCATTTCAAATCAAACTTAACATGCATCTAACATCTTGTTGCCCTGCTGGTAAACTAGCATAATTTCAAAGACAAGAAAAGGTTCTAAATCAGTAAAGGTACAGGAGTGGACACACACAAACTGGCGTTAACCTATTCACCCATTTTTTTCTTAGAACAGAATTCAAATTGATATTTTAATGAGATAATGTACTTACTTGATTGAACTGGAGTGACAGTGGTTAAAGTACTTTACATGCCAAATTGAAAGCTGATAACAAAAACAAAGACGTTAAAAGTTCATGTGTTAAACTATACCAATTGATATTGACTTGAACTCATGGCCTACAGCATTTCAATGTCTTAAGCAGAGTAGATGGCATTTATCTGATATGAGGGTATGGTTTTCAGTTTTTTCGAGATTTTTGGGTACACTAGAGTTATATTTATCACAAGTTTTGAAAATTTATAGATGACTACTACTTTCTCTGTAAAAGGATAAGTTTGATAAAATCTGAAAATAAAACCTTGTTTACGAGGTTATTGCTAAACATTTTCCGTTTATGCTTTAAAGGATTTTTCACCTGGTGGGTAGGTACGACAATTGCTAAGGAATTGACAGTCACTTGCAGCAAATAATTTTCTCACTTATTTTGTTTACTTTTGTTCAAGATAATAGAAAAAAACAAGCTCATAACATAACATCTAAATAAATATATACATAATCAGAAAATTAACATTTGCTTTATCATTAAGTAAAGGGGGTATTGGCATGTTCACTTTTTGAAACGTTTCCTAGAAAACTGTGACTAGAGGCTCTCGGCTGTGCCAACCATACTTGGGGATGTGGGGGTCCTCTGTGAAATCCAAACTGACTGATCCAGGACAGAGCAAGGATTACACCACTTCCCCTTGAGTTCTGTCCTTCCCAACAAAGAGCTTTCTGTAACCACAGTCAAGTGAGCGGTTACTTAGCCAGTGGAGCCACAGAGTGGTGGTTCAGGGCCACTGTGGGAAAAGGCAGGGGCTTCCAGCATCATGTTTCTGTTCCTTGAACATAAAGCCCAAGAGTCCCTACCATCAGTATCAGCACCCACCACTTTTCTGCCAATGCCTAAAAGAGGTGTTGGGTCCTGGCACCTGCTGTGGACCCTGGCAGATTCATGGCATTGGCAGGTTCACATGCTACTCCACAAAGAGTCAGTCATTGTTTTTATGAGCTGCCGTGGTTAATTCTGCCCCTAAAGGCACTAATTGCATCTGGGAAAAAAATTAAGTTACCAAAAAATACAATAGAATAGACTGATTTTCAGGAATAAATTATTATTATGAAATTGTTACATATGAACCAATATTTCAAGACTGTATTCCTAGCCAATCTAAAGTTTATTTAGAGAAGAAAAAGAAAACATCAACTTCTGCATGCATAAACTGCATCTGCAAATTTAATAAAAATAAGTTTACAAGAAAAGTCCTTTGCATGAGGACCAATAACATGTCAGCTTTCTGTGCTAAGAATTTATTCAAAAAGTCATTAATTTAGTTAAGTGAGAGCCAGGCCAATGAACTTTGATTTTGATAATCCTAAAAAAATACATACGTAAAATCATACATGTTGTTTTCACTATTTAAAAATGTGACTGTTTTTAAAACAATACCAATTTTGATCTTGGTAATATAATGTCATTTTAATTAAATAATCTGTGCAAATATGAAATACTTGTAGGGTAGCTGCAAATAGTTACTGCATTTAAAACAAAGCATTCTGGAAATAGGATATTTTGCCACAGTAACATAATTAATTATTTTTCAGGGGGTTTTTGTTTTTGCTTTTTTTTTTTACAGTGTACCACTGTCGGTACATTGTTATTGTAAATTAAATGTAATGTGAGTAAAGTACATCAAACAGCTACATATCAGAAAAACATAAAATTGTGAAAATCCAATTGTGAAAATTGTAAGACATTTTTCTTTAGCATCTCAGGCACAAAAAACTGCATCATGTGTGGGTATTAAGGGGTATTATGTTGTTAATACTTGAAGTATTGCATCTTTCTATTGCAGTTGTGATATTTTAAACAACAATATCACTATTTCCAAATCAGAATAACCTGCAGTTCTCATTATATTAATTGTTTTATAATCCACTGTTCTTTATATACAGAGCAGTGGTAATACAAACATGCTATTAACATATTCATATATTTAGCAGCTTACAAATGACAAAAGTAGGAGTAAAGATCAGAATGAAGAGGATTATTTTAAAAGTAAAGGCAGTCAAACCTTGTGTAAGACACTTTGTTGTGTAAGACACTTTGAGCCAAATGACTTATTGGGTAAAACAAAAAAAAAAGAAAAGCCACAATGTCTGGCCTTGAATATACTGAATCGCTTAAAAGGCATATAGAACATCTTAAAACGAGGCAGTACTGAGACACCCTTTCACAAGATATGCACAACGAAGCTAAAAATGCCATTTGTTGTTGACAAAAACTCTAGATTTACAGATGCAAAAATACACAATCTTGCCCAAGGGTGTTTTCATGACGCAGAGGTTTTGGTTAGCACAGGAAATGAAGAAAAAAAGCAGCCATGAAAACTGTTCCTCCTAAAGTGTTGGCAATTATTAAAACACTTAACAATGGGGGCAAAAAAGAAAAATCTGTATTTAGATCATCATACTATTGCTGTATATCTTACAGAGATAAACAGGAACAAAGGAAAATGGGTTTGAAATCCAAATTTAAATAAAAAAACCCCAAAAGGAACATGTAAACTACTTCAGTTTCCTATATTAGCATGTATTTAGGACCACATTTTGGTCTAAAATACAAAAGATGAAAAATGTGATGCATGGAGAAAATGAACAAGACAAAGTCTATTACTTCCATGGCTAAGAAGGAGCAGCTCTTAAAGCCCATATTTAAGTCTGCACCTGATAAATTTAGGGCTGAGGTTAGCAGGTGTTCGACTCAGCAGGAACTGAAGGTCAATGACACGGATCCCGACACAGAAAAATGTGCAACTGCTCGTCACATCACAAATGACAAATTAACACTGCAGTAATGCAACACTGTAATCTTCCAAGAGTTATAAAGACCAGTTAGTCAGGCCTGGAATCTCACAGTGAAAATGAGAGCCACTTATCCAATAACGAGAGCTTAATGAGGGTCCCTTTAACTAGCTACAGTGTCTCTCTTTGCCTCGGAGAAACATTTGTCTTACAGTACAAATGTGGTTCATGCATCATTTCTATTGTGAGAGAGAGTCGCGTAATAACGGTATAAATCACAAAGGGCCTAGGTTGGGGTAATGAGACTTAAATCTCTTAAAACAACACCATGAACTTAGCTCAGTGATAAAATGATGTGGTGGAGGAAAATACTACCGTCCTTGCATAAAGCTATACCACTCTCCACACATGGCTTTTAGGCACTGCAAAACCCCTACTTCATTTAGCTCTGACAGGCAATTTAATACCACAAAATTACAAACCTTAACTTTGCAATTACTTTTCCATCTCTGAACATTTTCAACCCTTCTGCAGATGTAATCTTAAGGTTAAAGTCCCCAGACAGGGCAAAACCCTACGTCCTGAAGCTCGGATTTTTACAAAAACTGAAGTATAGGGCAGATAATAGTTCACCTATGTCTGGAATAATTTGAGTCTTCCTTGTACAGATTTATAACAATGTTAACAACACTTATTTTTATTCTTACTGGTGTAATACATGCCCAGTTAAGGTATAACAAAATCAAATGCAACAAAAATAAATAAATAAAGACATAACTAGAAAAAAATATGAACAAAAAAGAAACCTGCCCACTATAAAGGCGATACATTGTATGTTATCCTTGAGTTTGTCACCCTCAGAAATCATTGCCTAGTCTTAAAGTACGACTCTAATAACTGATGTCAGAGGGTCACATCAGACAGTCAGTCAGGAAGTCGGAAGCATAATCTAATGCCTTTTATTAGATTATTTCCACATTTCAAATTTCACATCCAAAGTTCTACCTTTGTGTGAAGAAATAATAAATTAACACTAATCAACATAGTTTTAGTTAATGTTTAGTTAATATTTACATAGAAATCTGATTAATTGCATAGGTCTTAAGCATGCCCTAGGCTTTCATAATTATGAGTTGCAGGACTAGTGAGGCATGGTGAGATTTAGCAAAGTGGTAAAATATAGTCTGATCATTAAAAGTAAATACGTCACAAAATCCATAGAAATTATAGTGTTAGTGAGGACCTCTAGACAGAAACATGAAGTTGCTTCCAAATGTTTGTCCTGCAGCCCACCTTTTTTAGATGTGACCTAAGGAAGCCACATTAAATCGAATTTAGCTTTATTGTGAAACTAACACATTTGGGTTGCAGACAAACTTTGACATCCATACTTTGTTGCAGCTCTAGATTGATTGGAAGCTATTAGAATAAAAGGGAAAATTTAGATAGGTCATATTTGAAGCCTTTGTCACTTTTTAAAATTCACATTTTCTGTTAGCAAGCTAAACATAAAAATAAAAAAAAACATCACTGATCAGCTTTTTTCCACTTTAACTTCTAAATGAAGCTAAACTTAGCATCTGACAGGTATTAGACTCTAAGTTTACTGTGGTGAAAGATTAACAGGGGTCATCTTCTCCTCCAGTACACAATGAGCTCCACCAACTTTTGATTTGTAAGGTAATGATTTTGCAGTGACAGATACTCGGGCCAATTGTTCATCTTTTCAGTGCACGGGACATGTTTTCAGTTTCAGACACGATGCTATTCTTTATGTAGGAACAGATGTCACAGTTGTGAAATTGTTTAGGCTGAAACAGGAGGTTGGACAGAGCTCAAGAAGCAACAGGAGACAAGGTAAATATGACAACCCGCAAAACAAGGGCATGTTTTACATCAGCTTGTCCTCTTACCCTTGCTGCAATTCAAAATGACCCACATACAACATCTGCCTGCTGTGCTGGGCAGATATTTATGCCGTTCCCTCTCTGTGGCCTGTTTCTCATTCTCACAGTCTGCTCTAGTGCAAAAGGAACATAGTCCACATTGTGGAAACCCTCGCTCATCCATGACAAGCAGAAACACAAACCTCCACCCCCCGTGGTGGTCCAAATCCCTTCGCTCACACAAATGAGGATATTTTAATGTCAGGCCTGTTTGCAGGGGTGTAAACTTGTGGAAGTGCTGGCATTAGATAGGATATCAAAGTCAACAAGCCTATTGCTCTAAGCTGATCCTTCAGTCCCCTGGAAAACCCAGCTCTCCGAAAGACCAGCAGAGCCTTCAAATGTTTCCCATAGTGCAACCTGATCCATAACAGAGAGACTCACGCAGCTCCCTGTGCTATCAACACTTTATGCACAGCAGGGCTGCTCTCATTCCCAATTCTTGGCACTCAGGAAGCACTTGAAAAAGCCTATTGAACACATTTTCCAAATGTAGCAGTTACATTCACCACCAATTAAAACTGCTGTGGTGAAAACATCAAAATTAATTCAGCTATAACTACACTGTGAGCAAATTCACCATGATTTGAATATTAGTTTAAAAATATAAGATTTTTTTCTGCAACATAATACATTACCAGTCTTTTGTATAATTTTTCCACAATTAAGGAACAACATATGTTTATTGGCTCTAAACCAATGTTTTTAAACTAAACCTGTGTATCCAAGAAAATTCTTTTTACCTCCTTACACTTGTCGAGGTATTGTCCAACTCAGAAATTGTTGGAAAAACTCTTAATCCTTTGTTTAGTTGCTCTGAAATGAAAAAAGAAATATGCTTGTTATTTTTATATCAAATTATGCCACCACTTCTGAAAATTCATTTTGCAATTTAGACGTTGGTTGAAAATTGAACTAGCTAATTCATTATATATACTTACTGAGAACAGGTGCACTTAAACTTGTTTTGAAAGTAGTTTAGAATGAATAGTGAAGAAATACCTTTCTATATAGTTTCTGGTGCCAAAATTATGTTATTTTCCATAATGTAGTTTTAACAACCAAGAAAAAAACATTCCTGTAGTCTTCCTGCAGTCTTAAATCCATTTAAAGTTAGGTATTAGGAAATTAGGAAATCTTTATAATTTAAAGGAAACTAAGGATATATCTCATTTATCACAAAGAGCTGTGGTTTAAATATGTTACTTGAAAGCGTGAAATATTTACAAGCCATTTAGTTAATTTAAGAGAGGCTTAAAGATATTAGCAGTTTTATTTAGTTTACATTTATTCACAGCTGATAGCAGAACAATTACACCCAACAAATGCTGCAAGGCTTCTTACATTCAGTAAGTACAAAATTATCCAAATACCACCATTTGTACAAAATGTCTTTCAAACATCGCAAAATCCTAAATTTGACTT
Source organism: Girardinus metallicus (assembly GCA_903067095.1). Classification (NCBI taxonomy): domain Eukaryota; kingdom Metazoa; phylum Chordata; class Actinopteri; order Cyprinodontiformes; family Poeciliidae; genus Girardinus; species Girardinus metallicus. Next base: position 9,649 of record CAEGAE010062198.1, on the reverse strand, counting down.
CTTTAGTTTGCTGTGTTGCAAATAAACAAATAGAAACCTTTTTGTTGTTAACACTGCATAACTGGTTCAAGGATGAAGTTTAACTATATGTTTTTACTGAAATGTTAAATTAATTCTGAAAGTTTGAAGTTGAAACAATTAATAAAAATGGAGAAGCCAGAGCTTTAACATCTTGGAATTGACTCAATATAAAATAATATTGTAGTAATTACTGACATTAAATTTACTGCAGCTTAAGACAGTCTTTCAGTTCTACCTTTGCCTTTACTTTCAGACCATCGTCGATATAAGTATAGCCAAAACAACAGTTCACATATCGTCTTTGTATCAATTGACATATGGTTAAACGGAATCAGGACTTTTTGAAAGTGGAATAGCAATCTCGTAGCTTTAAAAATTGCTGCAATTACACACCAGAGTGTTTTCAGTCAGAATTTTTAACTTATTTGTTTTCTGATGATCAAATCATCAAAATAAGTAAATGCCAGCAGCTGTTTTTGGAATCCAACATAATGAAATACAGCTCATGAGAGAAAAGAGAAGAGGATTAAAAATTTAAATACCCTGGCAAATCTATGAAGGCATAATCTATGTACTCACTGGTGAATGACACCATGACCTAGATATAAATTTTTAACCTTTATGAAAAAATAAAAAGAAAAAACCTCATTGAGAAGGTTGGTAGCTTGGTTGACAGAGAGCATGCACCATGTGAAGAGGCTAAAGTCATCGAAGTGGTTGTCCTGGATTCGATTCCCAGTCCTGGGTCATTTGCTGCATGTCTTCTCCTCTGTCCACCCTCTTTTCTGTCACAATACTGTTCAATAAAGGTCACTCAAGCCTAAAAAAAATCTTTAAGTAAAATACAGTAAATGTGAAGTACTTCATGTACTTCAGCAGTAAATGAAGTTCAGAATATTTAGTTGTTGAAATACGAACTTAAACCAAATCACTTTAATGTGGGGAAACTGAATTTAGAACTAGTTCTCATTAAAGGTGACTGAGATGACACTTCATAAATATAAAAGAACAGAAGCATGGACACACAAAAAAAACCCAACAAAAAACAGAAGTTATGCAGTACTTACTTTAAAAAAAAAAAAAACAACAACAAAAATTTAAGGCTAACTAATGCTATTATGCAGACCAGTTCATTAACTGAACTCTATGTAGCAGTGCCCAATAATAATTTTCATTTTGAAATGATGTGGTATACATTACTCCATCGTTTTAAAACCATGACGAACAGTACGGATATGGTGACTAGTTGACAAAGACTGTTTGACCATACTGCTTTTGAAAACATTAGAAGAACTGCTCTACTGACTTACATTTGTTGATGCCTCCAATAAAATGTTGTGATGTGAAGTGCATAAGCCAGTATCTCTTTTTTACACCTAAAGATGCTACATGCTTAGACAGGTTATGAAGAGCCTTTCTTTATCCTGATACTAACTGTCACTATAGATATCATCACTAAAACAACTGGTGTTTGTGACAAACTCCATCTTAATGGAAGTTGTTTTTTTGTTTTTGTTTTTTTTGTCAGATCATTGCTCTGTAATGATGTTTTTTTTCTAGTAATATTCTCCTTACATATTTCTTACCAAGATGTGTCCATAATAAAAACATAAGGGGATTTTCAGAACAAGCATCTCATTCAATGTTGCAACAACCTAAACATATTTTTAAATGACAAAGTGGTGAACTTTTAAAGATTTTTTTTATTAATTTATTATTATTATTATTATTATTATTATTATTATTATTATTATTATTATTATTATTATTATTATTATCCATTTCACTCAGTCTGAGATGAGTTTCCCTGATTAGCCTGATTAGCCTGCTTGTCTATCAAAGTAAATTTCTGTCAATCAAAATCAGCAAGGGAACTGTCACATCATCTCATCATTGTCCATCTACAGTCACTATGTCTTCTGGCTCTTTGAATCAATGTGTACACACAAAAGGAAGCTTTCACTTCAAAACCAACCACTGGAGCATAGCAGGTCACATCATGTGGGAATGCTTCTTGGGTGATAAAGGTACTTATAACCCTACATATATTTATGGACACCATTAAAAACAAAACTGCTATAAAGAAAATAGCTGACTTCAGAGCAAAAAGCCCGAAGGACCCAATTTTCTCCTGAAGCACCTGATGGACACTCTGACAGGCGAATTGCTTTCCAGCACCAATTTTTGGGGCATGAGAAAAATGGTCCACACAGCCGGTATGTGGTCTGAGATGAGTCATAAATCTTGTTTTATCTCCTCCATAGTGGTAGCAGAAAGGATGAGTTGCTTTTTTTCCCCATCTCATTCACATGTCTATCTGTCTGTTATCTGTGCCCTTGAGCAAAGATTACTGATGCCCTGTATTTGATATATGACACATCACACAGAGTAGCTTTTCATCCAGCGAATTAACCCAGAGAGACTGGAGGGAAAAAATGCAAACCTGAGTGCCGTCAGCAAGGGAGGGGTTGCGGGGGTTCTCACTGTTCCTTTGTGCTCCTCTGTCCCCCCCATCTCCTTTACATGTGATTGTTCCTACCCTTGTCCCCTGAGAACTGTGGATTTCCTACTTTCTGGTACCAAGTACATGGGTAGCAGAAAACATCACTGCCCAAGTTTAGTGGTAAATTGTTTGTCTGACCTCTGCACGTCCCTTCGTTTTATAATCTAGTGTGTGTCACCACTGTCTAATCCCCATAACAAATGGCCCCTGTCAGGTCCTCCTTTATCAGAAGCAAGAGGTAAGATGAGAATGACTGTAAGTAACTACATAGGAGGATATCTCATGCAGAGAAAAAAAAAAGAGGATTTTAAGTGAGTGATGAAAACAGAGATTCCCATAATGCTACCTCAAGGCAGCCGATAAAAGGCAGATATTGCACAAACAAATGGGAGTGTGTTATGGCGGCTTACAAGAGCGTGCAAAAATGTTAATGTAACTGGTGGGATTTTATGTGATAGACCAACAAAAAGTAGAGCTTGATTGTGTAAGGAAAATTATAGATAGTGTTCTAAATAGTTTTTCTTCGCAAATAAAAATCTGAACAATGTGGCACATATAGTTATGTAAGGCTATATTCTGAAATAGCCAACTATAACCTGGTGCAAATAGTTTCCCTCAGAAGTCAATAGTCTTTAATTAGTAAACAGTATGTCTGTAATTTAATGTTTGCTTAAATGCAGCTGTTCTTTAAACAGCGTCAGAGGTTTGTTAGAGAACATTAGTAAAAAAAAACGCCCAGCATAATGCACACCAAGGAGAAAGTGAGTAAGCTACAAAAAAGTTCAGCTTATAAAACAACATCTCAGCATTTTTTATTTATTTTTGTTAATTATCCAGTAACAGAAAGAGCATGGTACAGCGGCAAACCTACAGAGATGTGGCCACACATACAAACTCCACATCATACTGTTGGACATTTACAATTTTACCAATGAACTGTATCTTGCAGCATGCATAGTTCGAGACGGCATTATTGCAGATGTCACAAAAATGTTATATAATTGACATTTAAAGTGGTGCTACTTCCTTGAGACACATCAATTAACAGGGGCACAATGCACTTTGGGCAACATTTTTACTAACCTGTTGGATGGAAAATAAGACTCTTAAGACCTTTGAAGTGTCAGCTGAAGAACTTCTAGAGTAAGATGTTTGTGTACCCAGCTTTTCTAGAGTACACTTGTGTGCAAAAATCACTTGCTGAAGTTGCTTCTGAAAACATCAATACCACGGTTTTCCTTCTGAACCCTATGGTTCCAACCAGCTCCACCAAAAATCTACAGACCACTCCATAGGACTAAAGCCCTGATTCTCAACAACTCTCATTGATTTATCACACTTTATGGCAATATCTGGAATGATCTTATAACTAGCATCACTCCTTCTGAGTTAGGTAAACTATGTGATTCCCGACAACAAAGCTAGGAAGAATTTCTTTTGAGTTATTTATAGATTCAGAAAATGTGGATTCTAAGCTTTTAATGATGTGAAACAGAAACAAAAATGTGTATATGTGACCATTTGAATGTTGGCACACTAGGTAGTGGGAACGATCAATTATTTTACTTCCACTCCGGGTTGAAACATAAAGTTCCTATTGTACTTTAAAAGTTTTCCTTTCAGGCTCAAACATATTGCATGGTTCTTGTCGAAGTGCTTTTGTCGTAGCATGCAATTTTCAACATACACTGTCTAGGTACCATAGTTGGACGCTTCAGATTTCTGCCTTAAGTATTTGTGTATATTAGGACATAATTGGATATAAAGATAATTGAGTTTTGAGATGTGTTAATCAACTTGGAACTGTGCGTGTTCACATCTTAACAAATGAAAAGTTAAATTATTTCTCCCACCCCTTTTCTATGACTGTTTTTCACACCTTATCTTCAATTTTCTTTCCTATATGCCAGGGAAAAGTGATCAAACTTTAATTTAAAAGAGCTAATACGCAGGTGGCAAAGGGGAAGACCCGTTTTAAGCTCTACTCCAAACAGCTAACAAAACTCTGGTAAAGAACATAAAGAAGTGGAGTGGCTATGACAAAATTTTTTTGCAGTTCTGAAACCATAATTAAGCTAATACCTGCTTTTATCATTTTTATTTGTAAATACTTTTGGAAACCATGTTTTTGGCCCCTGTACTGTACAACAGCTTCTACTTTGAAAGCCACTGTCTGTATGTGAAAGAAAAAAAGAGCAACTACAACAGACTTTCAGGACTATTACTTCTGTGTCACTGTCCCTTGTTAGAAACATTTTATCATTAAGTAACCAAGAAGTCAAACAGCACTGAGTGCAGCTTAATGTATCATTTAATACATTTGAATAATGGCATTTTAAATGCACAAGACAAATCACATTGACCACTCAGTGGAATCTAAAACAGAATGTAAAATAACACATTAGACCTGTCTGCCACAGTGGAAATTAAAAGACTCTACATTACAGAGCAATAACCATCTCTCTCCAGACTCCAGACTTCATTAACCCAAAGCTAATCTCCCACTCAAACTCCCTGATCTTCACTTGCCACAGGGAAAAATGTGCTAAATAAATACTGGTTGTTGGGTGTTTGGATAAGGGCAACAGTACAAAACACTATCTAATTTTTTTTCCCCTCCTTTTCACCCATGTAATCCAAAGAGGTCATAAATAAAATATTACGCCACAAGGAAACCGCTGTAATCCATTATCATAATGGCAACGTTCATGATCTATTTCATTAACATAAAGTCTTTAACCCAAACAAATGTGTTCCTCACCCCAGCGTTCCATACCCATTTACACAAAACAAATGTGCTCATGTGTCTTTACCAAGAGAACTGTAGGTGTTATGCATCATCAGTGAACAATCTTAAGGAAGAAACATTTCCTTTTTTTCCGGACATTAAATACAAATTATATTTCTCATTCATAGGGAAAAAAAAAACTGACTTCAAAGTCTTTCAGGGGCTTATATATGTATATATATATTTTTTTTACTTTGTCATGGACAACAATCTATAAATGTTTGAGAAGAAATGGCCAGTAGCCTTTGTGAGTAAAAGGAGGAATTCTAGGCATGTAATGACAATATGCCTTGTGACAGGGGCACTGTGTTTATTTCTCATGTTCACCCACTTAAAAGATGATGTGGTCAGCAGAATCCATATGTGTGAATAACTGTAACATAAAGCCAGAGGGCACTGAGGCCCACTTTCTGCCTCCTGTAAGTGTTAATATAACCTTTTCATCTGCTCAGCCAATGGCTCCCTCAAATCAGTTCTCCCCTCAGTGTCCCTCGGCGTCTGTACAACTGGCACCTTCACAACTTGTTCCATTTGTTATATTGCGCTCCATCTGGCCTCGGTCATTTGGCTTTTTAATTTAGTTGTCTCCCGCTCTCTAATTTGTCTCACATTTACAAATGGCAGCGGCCGCCTGTTCCAAGCTGCTCCTCATCAGTCGCAGAAATACATTTTCAGCAACCATCGAGCCAGCAGTAAATCTGTAAGGCTAGGTTATTAATAGATAGCAACAGATGTTTACTGGTTGTTGATTACCAGTCATATTGACCAGTGAAATCTGTTCATAAATATAATGTAATTTATGGCAGAGCAGAATAGAAACAAGGCCAAACTTTTAAGGAAGAAACAATGAGCCTACTTTTCTCTGTCACTTCTTTTTTTTTATGTAGGTCTGTTGTAATTACTTTTAAACAATGCTTTGTCTCACAAATAATAACGTGATATATCATGCCAGTTTCTTCCCCCAGTGTATTACAAGCCTGGCGGGCTGCTGGGCTTTACTCCCCTCCCTGCCAGGCTAAGCGTTGGTTGTATCTTTATTGAAAGAAAAAAAGAAGTTTAAAATATTTTTCTATACACCAGTAACCACAGACTGCATGTGCCTTTGCTGCGCTGAGCACTTCACCGGCAGAGTAGAATCATCCCTAAAAGACAAGTTTAGGGATGAAGCCCGTCGCAGCTGCATCTCTGAAGTTTAGCACATAAATTAAATCTCCCCATTTTTCCTCATATCCAGTAGAGAGATGGGTAGTGCAGGCGATGTAGCTCGTCATGCAGGGCCGGTCCAAGGTTGTATGGAGCCTTTGAGCAAAATATGACATAAGGGTTCCTCTTCCTGCTATGAACATTAGCACTACAAACAATGTTTCAACACAGATTTAGTAAAATCTGGGAGAAGGGGCCAAGTTTAATTGGTCAAGTCTAAAAGCAACCAGTGACAATTGTAATTTTCTGAGATGTATCTCTGAACAAATGACACTCAAACATGAAGATTAAACTCAAAGCATCATATTTCAGCTTTGATAGTTAATATGAGTTACAACAAAATTTAATTTCCCTTTGGGATCAATAAAGTGTTTTTGAATTTAAATCTATATAATGAATTTAAATATATATTTTTTTCTGTTGTGTCACATTTTCACTGGCCTGGCAACTTATATAAAAATGTTCCAGGGGTGTCACTGTTCAGCAGAAGAAAATTCTGAGCATGGCAAAAGCAGTGACAGGCTAAAGAGTCTTCAAAATATTTATACTGCACATTGTTTACCTTTTCTTCTCAGATATAACTTAGCCAAGTATTTTTTTTTCTCAACAGATGGAACACAGTTTTTAAATAGTTATATATCAAACGTCTTTTTTATGTCACCATTCATATGTTTCGTTGCAGTTTAGGTGGCCTGAATGTTTCACCTTGACTCTATGAAATAAAACTCGGCATACCTAAGGAACCTCACAGAAGGTGAGATATACTAAAGGCTCACTCTCACATTCATACCTCCTGGTTTCTTTTGCTGCTCATTACAGTGGCCCCAAACACTTCCCTGACAAACATGTCGGAGAAAAGCTCAGTGACACATTTCACTTGTCACTCACCATGCAGCTGGCAGGCTGGTGATCCATCTTTCCGTAAGTAGGTGACATGAGTGACTTCAAACACTTTGGGCATCACTTTGAAGAAAAGCTGCCATAAAACTATGATTTAATGTCACCAAACTGACAGAGATACTTTTGCAATTAATCTAAACTTTTAGAAAGTTTGAAAACTAATTTCAGTTTTACATTTAAGTCACATATTTCTGACCGTATTCTTCAGAAAAAGAAGCATGAAGAATGGTATCTCAAAGCCAATCAGCTAGTGTATTAGTCCTATATAAGTCAAGCTTTTCTGTGAAAGGTTACCGATTTGTCTGTCTTCCTCCTTCAAAGAATAATAATTTCTGAAAACACATTTCTATTTACAGACACTGCTAAGAAATTGGGAAGCCATGCACAACAAGCTGCAAACTGTGACAAGTTATAAAACTTTAGAGTAGGCAGTAAATAGCTCCGTCACTCTATCCCTGGTGTTATATTACCTGGACACATTTATCTGACGGGTGGTAAATCTCAATTCCTCTTTCCCCCTGCCCCTTTCTCCACCATCCAAAAACAGGCAAGAGGAGACTCTCAAATTATATTTGCACAAACAAATGGGTAATCAAATGAACATAATGTTTTGAAAGCAGTTCAGTAATGTCAGATAAAATACATAAAAATCTAATTTCTAAAATGACTCCTGATGTACACTCTTGCAAGTCCCTGTGAAACATTTTGTGTTCCTAAATTTTATTTTTTCTTTAGTTGCTTCACCTGCCTGATATCCTTCAACCCTTTTCCTTTAGAAGCTGTCAGAGCCGCCAAGTATAATATATGGCCTTTCCAATGAGAACAGCTGTAGCCACTCTCTCTGCTGCTGCTACCCTGCCCTGCATGAAATAATACATCAAGATTAATTGATTTCCCGTCACACTCTTAGAGAAAAGAAAATTAATTTTCATGTATCTTTTCCCTCCCACCTCCAAGCCTATGAATTTTGTACACAGCATGTAATTTAAATTTTTAATTATTCATGAAGACTAAAAACATGATAAAGTGCTTTAAAGAAGGCCCCAAGGCCAGAGCCAAAAATTATAGCAGTCCACAATGTAAATATAAATAAATATATTTACATGTAGGCCAGTAAAGTGTATGTTGGACCATATATCTCCTGGGTATAAACAGCAAATGCTGCCTTAAAAATTAAGTTTCATGAGTCATCACAACACATGTATACGTGTATGTAAATCATCAACATCCAACTCTAAACACCAGAGATTAAGATTTTAATGTTGTTGCCACGGATATTTGCATGATGTACCTTTATCTACACATATTTTAATGCAGCAATCACACATATCAGAAGCACAATTTTAGTCAAAAACAACATAGGCGAGCTAAAGTGAGATCATCCACTGGTTTCACGAATGTTGTACAACATCTGAATTTTGATGTTAGTCTCTGGAATGGCTCCAGATCGCTTATTCATACCAAAGTTGATGCCCATGCATCGTTATTATGTCACTTCCTTGTTCTCTTTCTAAGCCATAAACACATAATTTTGTGTTCATGTATTTAAGCCATTTGGTATTTGTTATTTTTAAGTTATATGGCGCTAAATATTGGTAATAATCCCATAGTTTTACATAAAATTTTTATTATTTATTATTGTCAGCAGACTATGTAGTAGTCGTAATATCAGATTTCTGTTGAAATAATTCTAACCAGAGTTATCAATGTGGTGTCTGAACGTCTTACATAGTTTCTAAAGATTAAATTAGAATCTGCTAAAACTAGGACCAGCAGATTCTCTTCAAATGATGGAAAATAAATTTTCCATCTCAGTGAGTATTAGTTATAATCTAATATGCATTAATATAATATTTAATAAACATTCTTAACTGTGTTTCAATTCACTTTATAGGAAAATGCTGTGTTATTAGCAAGTGATAAAGGAGCAAGTGATAGGTGTGTTAAGGCAATACTAACACATATGCATAAATTCCTTTTATATATAAACTCAGACACCTGAATTACAGAGGGAAATAAAAATGCCAGCAAAATAAAAAAAGAAAAATCTGATTGAACTAATATTGTTTTTTTTATCGTGTAAACTTCCAAAAGTTTACATAATAAGAACCAGCAAAAGCTTTTTTTTTTTTTTTTTTTTTTTTTTTTTTTTTTTTTTTTTTTTTTTTTTAACAGTTTTTTTTTTTTTTCACCTGGGAGCTGGAGGAGGTCTGGGGGGGGGGGGGGAGTTACAC
>CAEGAE010062196.1:0-46322 GCA_903067095.1 Girardinus metallicus | reverse complement strand
GGATGGATGGATGGATGGATGGATGGATGGATGGATGGATGGATGGATGGATGGATGGATGGATGGATGGATGGATGTGTTTCTGTCCGCTGTAGCAGAGCGCCGTAGCGCTGCCTTTCCTCATGGCTGCCCTTAGAGCTTTAGAAAGCAGTCAGGTGTGACTGGGGAAGGGGAAGTGGGTAAAACGCTCCCATCACTTGAGGAAGAGCAGAGTGGAAGCTTCATACTTGAATCCACAGTGACAGCTTTGCTCCAGGGCAGAGAGCCGTGCGGTCTGACCCAACTCCTTTTTCTCTGGGTTTCTTCTGCTTCTCTGACATCTCTTGTCATCTCTGCTCCACTACAGAGCCTTTCACTTGTCACGACTTTCAGGACGGAGTGCCGCTGTTTAAGGTGAGTGGGTTATGCCAGGAGGTTCCCAACGGCTGAGCCGCCCTGTTGGCATGCAGGGCAGCTCTCTTATGTAACCTGTTCCCCATGAATTCAACTTTTGTTTCCTGCTTTCACTTTTATTTCATTTTATGAATTCCTCTGGACATATTTAAAAAAAAATCTTACTTACTCAATAAAGTTGCATGTGGAGCTGCTTTTAAAATGATTTACAGCCACAAATAAAATTCATTTTCCTTATTTTGTGTCAAATGTTCTGTTTCTCCACTCTTTTTTTCACTCTTTAGGTCAGGAGTGTCCAAAGTGCAGCCTGAGACCATTTGTGGCCTGTAGACTGAAAGTTTGTGGCCCCTAACTTCAGTTAAAGAAATATAGAAATGTGGGCCCCTAGTACAAGTATTTGATGTAAATAGAGACTTTCTGCCTTTAACTAGGATAAGATTATCACAAACAAGTAAAATCTTCTTACAATAGAAAATATTGGCTATAACACAAAGGATTCGTCTTTAAATAATCTTTTTGTCACTGGTTCTTTTCAGGAACCAGTGACTTTTACTCAAACACAAACTTTGCCTCACCCAAATCTGCATTTAATTAATTTCATAATTTTTGGTAAATACAGTAAGCATTTTCAAAGAAAGATTGACCTAAATCTTGATTTTATTCATCAGAATTGATTAAATTGTGATCTATTTTTTCCCAGTTGATACCTAGAAATTAGCAAAATTATTTTTAATAAGGTATCTGCAGAACTCTTTTTAAGTTTTGGATCTAGAATAATTTAATCATCGTTTTCCAGGCCTTTTGACTCGATCATTTTGGCCCATGCAACACCTCTGCTTTAGATTAAATAATACAGAAAGTAAAATGAATGCAGCAAAACCCATGGAGATCCTGGAGGATAATTACTATCTCTGTGCCGCTGCAGACCGGATGATCCACAGAGGCTGGGTGTCCCTCTGCCCTGACCCTTACTAAACAATGTACAAAGCTCTTAGATCAACAAAATCTCAAATATTAATAAATATTCAATCTGTAATCTGGAAAGTTTAAGAAAACAGCATAATGTTCTGAAGAGGTGGAAGCTGGGAGAGCTGGAGGACAGTTGAGTCTCTGACATGGGAAATGAAACAAGACTGTCCTGCTGCAGACTCCACAGGTGCAGTGAAACAGACCAGTTAGTCAGGTCTTGTCAAGTCGTGTGGTACGCTCAGTCTGTCTGATGATGAATGAGTCCTTTAGATCAGCTGGGATCCATCTTTCACAGCAGCTAGCCTGGACTGCTGAGACTCCAGCCCTCTAAGCCCTTCAAAGCCTCCCTACTGAGGTCTCGCTGTCATTGGGTTGTAAACACATTAAAAGTGTAAGAATATAAAACATTTATTTCTGACCAAATATACTTCATTTCCTATAGAAATGAGGTTCTCTGCCAAGGTTTCGAAGGAGTAACAAGAACCCAGGCTGGTTGGAGGTTTTGTGTCGAACAGCCGGCCTCAGTGTGTTCAATGTGAAACTTTCCATGAATTATAAATGAAACACTCACAGTAGTTTGGAGTCATTTGAGCAGCCTCACAGTGTCCTTCACCCTCCTCAGCCTGATTAGTACATATGAAGCTTCACATCTCTATCACAGGAAAACAAACAAGTGAATGAGTGACTCAACAGAATAAAGCTAAAAGCTCAGTGGTCTATCTGCTGCGTTGGTCTGTTAGGACCTAACACACAAACTGTTTTTGTGGTTTTGCTACACATTGATGCACATAAAACATGTTTGCTATTGTCAGTAAGTCCAGAACATTGTTGTCATGGAAATGAGTGACTTCTGGTTTTCTTCTGGTTTTTCAGCTCTTTATTTGTCTGGGTCTATTCTGTTTAAAACACCATAGATTGTTACATCCACAGTCTGCTGTGCAGGACAGTGGGCATATATGTGTGAGTGTGATATCTGCAGCGCCTTCTTGTGACCATTGAAGGTTACAGCACCTTGCAAAAACAAAAAAAACAAAAAAGAAGAAGAAGAAGCAACAGCACAGTGTTTTTTATTAGTGTTAGTGTTTTTTAAGGAGAGTTACATTCATCAAAATCAAAAAGGACTACCAGATGTTTTTGGTGGAGTTTCTGTTCTGCATGTTAAGGCAGGTGGTTCAGGTAATGATGTTACACAGCTGACGAGTTGCTCACCCTGGAGGCTGAGTTAGTTATAACTCTGTGTTTGGTGTAATTTAATCACATATACATTCCAACCGATCCTAGTTATCAAGCAGTGCATTAAGTTCAGTTTATTATTCACATGAGTTAAAAAATTTCTAAGGAAACCCAGCAGATTGTATTGAGTCAGTGATCTGCAACATCCAGATCATCCTCCTGTATGACCTGGATGTTGCTGTACAATCAGTACAGTGATGCCTCATATAGAACATGCATATAGGACAGTGGAGAGGAAAAATTCACCTTTAACAGGAAGAACCCTCCAGCAAAACCAGAACCAGAACCAGAACCTGGCTCAGTACAAAGCCATCTGCCATGACTGACTGGAGGTTTGAGAAGAAAGAGCAGAAACACAAGAAGAAACAGATTGAATCCCCACTTCCACCTCCTGGCCGCCCTGCAGCTCCCCTCTGGTTCAGGCCTCACACTTCAACACCTCCCAGCAGCAACTCTGATCCGACCAGGTCCCTCTTCCTTCCTCCCTGCTGAATCTTCACTCTGAAGCAGTAAGCCTCCTCAGTTGACTTCCTTCTAGCTTTCACCTCCATTTGCTAACTAGTTCTCCCCACTGAACCCAGAGAGCTGAACCTACCATCACTGTTTACAGTCTTGGTTATTTATGAAAAAATCATTTCCTTTCATTCTGCATTGTATCTTGCTTGTATTGGGTCCTTTTCGTAAAGTTAACAGCTGTTTTTGGTTTATTTAGAGAAAACATATTTTAATCATGTTATTCATTCATTTATAAATGTCATAGTTCCAAAATAAATGTTTTTTTCACAAGCTAAATATTTTGTTTACAAACTTAATATAAAATTTTGTTTTATGATTTATTTGCATAAAACATTTAATTTTATGACAGTAACATCTAACAGATGCAAAATAATTTAGTTTTTATAGATGTCTGCAAAACCCAGCTTTTATTTTGACAGCCCACTTCCGCTCTTCAGCAAGCTAATTTGTATATTAATAATAATAATAATAATAATAATAATAATAATAATAATAATAATAATAATAATAATAATAATCTTGTTTCCTAAATATTTAGCTAATAGCTAAATAGTGGGTCTGAGCTAAATATGTACATAGTTTGGAAAATATTTGGTAAAATTTAGAAATAAATGTTCAGCTGGAAAAACAAATATTTGTTTTGTAAATCAAATATTTAACTTAGACTCATAAATTTAGCTGGGAAATAAATATTTAGTTCTAAATCTAAATATTTCGCTTGTGACTTAAATATATAGTTTGAAATTGACATTTAAAAATGTATGAATACTATGGTGAAAATATGAATTTGACAAATGAACACCCATTTTGTTTTCCAAAATATTATAGTTATTTTTTTGTGTAACTTTACAAATGGTACCACATATGGATGTGGGTCAGGAAAAAGCTGGATATATGACGCTTTTTCTTTTCACTTCTCTTTATTTGAGATAAATGACCATCCAAGTTCACAACAGGGGTTGTATGGTGGTTTGAAAAGATGAGAAATGAACATTTTTGTGTGGCCCATCATGAATTACCCTGAGAAACAAAATCAGCTCAACAGAGCAACAATGACATCACGGCCCTGATCGTGTGGTCTGCTTTAACTCCATAACGCTTCTGTTGGTAAAGAAATGCTGCAGAAGCAGTAAAATATATTTTATTGCTCTCTGTTAAAATACATCCAGTACAATATTCACATCTTCTCATTCATACAATTAGTTCAATTTAAAATGAAGGTTTCAGATTATTTTTTAACAGCACAGACTTAAGTGGCATAAAAATCAAATCCCTTAGCAGTTAATTGTATGTTTCATGCTCTGCAGGCAGGGATTTGACCGATGAGTCATTTACCTTCGCACACACAGGAACCAAGGCTACTATGAGGCTGTGTAAACAGTAACCATATAACAAGGTCAAAGACCTGAAGGATCTCACTGAACTTTGTTTTACAGGCTCTACACGAACACATTTGTTTGCGTGAGTTATGTTTCATATCACGTGTGGATACTCTCAATATGACAAGGAGAACTGAATCGGTAAAGCAAACATGCAGTGGTGTATGAGATTGTTAGACAAAAATGTAAAAGTTGAGACAGTGAACATCTTTGCAGCAGCTGAGTGAACAGAGAAGACTTTTTGGAGCTAAATAACTGAATGTAGCCTCCATCTGTGTTTCTGAATCTTCACTCCCTCATCAGGAAAAACAAGCAGAGTGCAGACTCCTCCCTGTGACCTTTGGAAAATCTTCCAAAGTTTTTTATTCTGTTGAGCACCTGCTGAGTTACATGTTCCCTCCTCCTCATCTCAGTTACAGACGCAGCAGAAGTCAATCCACAGTGAGTACAACAAAAAAAGAAAAACATGTCAATTCACAGCAGATCAGTGCTGCCGGGAAGGAAAGTGTTACTACATAAATATTTGCTATTTTCTGTGTGTTATGGGATGTTTTTGTTCATCTGTTCAGTTTAGGATTCATCCAGAGAGGCAGATTTGGTCCAGCTCCAGTTTTAAACTGCTGCTTATTAACTGTGAACTAGCTGGTTTACATTAACAGGGTAGTGGGTTTTGCTTTTCATGATGCAGGAGGAAATGGTTGGAAGGACTGGACATTGAAAACAATCCTTCATCAGTTCATCTGTTTCTTCTTGTGTCTCTGCTCTTTCTTCTCAAACCGCCAGTCAGTCTTGGCAGATACCTCTTGTACTGAGCCAGGTTCTGGTCCTGGAGGTTTCTTCTTGTTAAGGAGCAGTTTTTCCTCTCCACTGTCTCCACATGCATGCTCAGTTTGAGAGATTGCTGTAAACACTTCTGCTACTACTGGGTCTCCATAGAAACTTCTTAAACTACTTTAACTAATTAATTGCACTTACTGTACTGTTTGATCATTTGGAATGTATGTATGACTGAATTGACTGATAGTTGTTTTTTTGTTGTTTTTGTTGTTTTTTGGGAAGTGCCTTGAGACGTCATTTACTATGAATTGGCGCCATTTAAATAAACTTAATTAAATTGAGCCACTTGGTAAAATTGTAAGTCCAATAATAATCTGCAGCAGTGAGAAGATATGGCATTTCTTTTGAAAATCCATCATGAACAACAGTCAGGTTAGCACTGATTTTACCTGCTACTGAAAATAAAGAAGTGATAGATTACAAATAATGCAGTGTTGTTTTTTCAATACGAGTCAGTGCTAATATTAACAAAATAAGGGCAGGAGATGACACACCGTGAACTAATTTGTAAATGTATATTCTGGCAGTCTCATAACTCAGTAGGTTACAGTTTTGTAACGTTGCACAGTGGTAATACTGGCAGGTACTCTTTGATACTTTAATGCCAAGTTCTGAACAGTAACTGAAATGCGAAATGTCCATTCTTGCATAATTTAGCTGCCTGCATTGATAAATGTGACCAGGTGAAAATAATTTGTGATTCTTGTGTCTGACCAGACTGTGGACCTTTTACTTGGGATTTAAAAATTCATTTAGATTCAATCCAAACCCAATGATTCTGAAACGTCCCACTCAACACTGGATTCAGTTCAGTTTATTTCTATTGTGCCAATTCACAAAATATCGATTTAGATAAAAAAGTAATTTCAGTCCAATCATGCAGATATTCTGACTGATTCCACTTATGCTGGATCTGGTTTCAAAACATATTTTCTGTTTTTGTTACATGAAGCTTTAACAACCTTAATCAAATAATTCTATGAGATGTTAGTCTTTCCACAACTTGTATCACATCATAAAAGTATGGAAAATACTCTATCATCAGCACATGTTTTGTTATTAGGATATAAAGTAGTTATTAGGAAACCGAGGTGAAAGATGATTTATGCAAAGGGAAAGGAGTAATGGTCCCAAAATACATCCTAGTGGAACACCAGTGGACAAATAAAGGGGAGGAGTGCAGCGACTGATTTTAACAGATTATGATCAGTTAGATCAATAAGTTTCTATTCATTTTTGGTACCTGATGAGAAGTTGAATCCACAAGATTTTACAGTTTACACAATCAAAGCTCTAAGTCATATCTAGTAAATATTTTACTCTTTTTCAGATATTTTATTTCACAATAAAATAGGAATTAAAACAGTGACCTTAGTGTTTCCATGCAGGCTGGGATCATCTGATGGTGGGTGGATATGCAGAGAGAGTAGATCAGTATCTTTATTGATCCTCATTCAGTGAAAAGTCATATCACCACAAACTATGATAAAGATCATAGCACCATAAATTCTGAGATGAGATGGAAATACAGATTACCCTCTCTGTTAGAACTGCAACTGCTTTGGAACAATAAATGTGACTACATAACTCCAAAACTGTACAAAAAGTTCCTTCATTTCTTTGCTTTCTTACAGTCCTTTATCCATTTCAGAAATGCTTGACTCTTGGGTATTCCTGCTTCTCCTTGTCCCAGGTAAATGATCACTTTGTAAAACAAATTAGAAATTGACTAACTGAGTTAGTATCTATGCTTTTAATAAAGTTAACCTTTTGACCTCTGCAGGGGGGCAGATGTTTATGATCCATAACACGCAGCATGGGCTTTGTCTGGAGGAGTCGCCTGACACAAGTCAAGTTCTCCTGAAACGGTGTGACCTGGACTCTCAGGTTCAGCAGTGGCTCTGGATCAACCAGGGCATGCTGATGTGTGTCGGATCCTCCAGGTGCCTGTCTGCTCAGCAGAACCATCCGGTCCAAACCCAGGCCTGTCCGGAGTCAGACCAGGAAGCTCCAGAGCTGATGTGGGACTGTAGCAGTAACAGACTCAGCAGCAGAAATACATCCTTACTGCTGTCCACTGACGGCCAGCGTGTGATTCTCACAAACCACCTCAAGCACTTTGAGTGGAAGTCTCTTGACGAAGTGGACGTCTGTCGGAAGAGCCTCCGTAAGTCTGAATGAACCAAAGCTGATCCAATGCAGTTGATCTCAGAAATATACGGAAATATCTGGAATATGAAGCCAGCAGTATCATTTCTTTGCTGCACTTTCAACAACTAAACAGCAAAGTAATCCAGTAATACTTTATCACATGTAAAAGTCTTGTCAATAATAACGGTTTGTGTATTAAATCTTTTACAGAATTTGATGTAACTCCACAGTTACATTTCACATTAAAGTAATTGATCTGTTTCTGAAAACTGAAGGATTTGTGTTGTTCCTGTGTGTTCCTCTCAGGGCTCCGGAGAGCGTCTGAGGGCAGGGACCCGTTAGAAGATTCGGAGGAGGCAGCAGACGGGATGAAAGGCATGACGGAGGAGCAGAGAGAGTATTTCCGCTGGTTCTACCGTACCGAGGACCGTAAGTACCACGGCTTCTCATAAAGGTTATAAAATCCTTCAGCTGAACATGGTTCACGTTAAAATATTTGGTGAAATCAGAAGCTGAATCTGAATCTTTCATACATAAAAGCATACCACTGAAGCTATAGTATGTAACTTTTATAAAAAAAAGTCCTTTTACATATTTGTTTAAACTGTCACAATATTGTTACAGCATAATATGAGACAGATAATCTGAAAGACTCAACCTTCTCCATCTCCTCTCAGTGCTCCTACAGTCATCTGTAGAAAGACACCACTCAGTCAGAAACAACCAATCAGAGCCAGGAGGCGGGTCTCAGTGCTGTCAGTCATGCTCATGTACATGCAATGTGCTAACGGCAGAGAAACAACCGTTACAGGAAAACTGTTTATCTGCTGTCATCAGTGGCCATGCCAGCTAGCCAGAGCGTTCATGGTGTCTCCACTGTGGTGGACCATAGGGAGGAGGCAGAGCAGCTTGAATTTTACGCAGATTGTATTTTTTATATTGAACTGTCACAACATGGTGACAGTTTTAGCAAAAGTGTAAAAAAACACCCATCCATTACCTTACATGCTTATCCCTAGCGGGCCCACAGTGGGTGCTGGTGCCCATTTCCAGCAGACAACAGGCGAGAGGAACACAGGGAGAAAATACAAACTTCATTTTAAACCAGGACTTCCTTTGAAAGGCAACAGTACTACCAACTGCGCCACTGTGCAGTTTTGTAAAAGTCATATTTTTAAATTAAAAGTTACATACTGCAGCTTTAACATAAGGTCGGTCCTTAAAGAAGAGAATTTGATTGTAATAAATTAATATTTTAGAAAACTAACTTTGACTACACCTACAATGGCCTCTCACTTTGAGTCACAGAACATGAGAGCTGTTTGCCAGCATAGAAACAGCAGGTAGCAGTGGCTTATTACCATGCTTGCAGCTTATCAGAGTTCTGGGTCCTGCCGGCACCATCCCCCAGCTACTCTTTCCCTACAGAACCCAGTGAGGTGCAGGAGAAAAGATTTGGCAACTAAGAACAATGGAGTGTGTAATTTCTGTGGAACAACGTTATTTCAGACGGTCCTAGCTAGGTCTTAATTCAGTGCACCTGAGGTCAACTTTGTGATTATGTCCTTTTATGTCTTTCAGCAACTATTTGGACATTTGTGCTTTTGGTTCTGGCTTTTGTCTGTTTGCTCATCGGGTTTTTGCTGCTGGGAATGGGAGCCATGGCCAACAAGTAGGAAATTACACATCAAATCTTAGCAA
Source organism: Girardinus metallicus (assembly GCA_903067095.1). NCBI lineage: Eukaryota > Metazoa > Chordata > Actinopteri > Cyprinodontiformes > Poeciliidae > Girardinus > Girardinus metallicus. Next base: position 37,143 of record CAEGAE010062196.1, on the reverse strand, counting down.
CAAGGGAAAAGATGTAATGTTCCATTTTAAGGATTTCCTGCTTCGTCTCCAACAGGAGCAGAAAGAAGATAGCTAAATACAAAGCCCAAGCATCCCTTGTTAAGAAGCATGAAGATGAAGAGCTTCAAGTCGTTTCTGCTCTTCGGGATAACGGAACATCTCCGCTGCCCCAGGGTCACACGTCATCCATGTCTGAAGGGGACACAAAGGAACTGAAAGCAGGGGACATTGTGGTCACATGGAAAGACGGCAACACCTCCTGCTTGTATCCAGATCATGTTTTAGAGGAGAGACAGGGGGAGCTGGAGAAGGAGCAGCAGGAGAAACAGGAGGAAGTGTGGCAGGAACGAGAGGCTCATGATGAGGGGATGATGACAGAGTGAATACTGGTCTGTCCCTCGGTTTTTAAAGGGATCCACCATTAGTTGTAACAATAGACTTTATTTGATAAATATTTATTTAGATATAAAAACAATACAATAAAAATACAGTTTTTATAAATATAAATAAAATATTGTCACAAGGACGTTGCCATATTGTTACCCTGCAATTCATTCTGGGTAAATGACATTTGCTTGGTCCAGTTGTGCTAGCTCCGTCCAGCTAAAACAGCAATGAGTAACATTAAGACTTTTCATTTGAACTGGAGTGTGTTGAAATTGATGGGAATGTAGAAATCACAAGAAATAATGAAGATGAGGAGAAACAAACAGAGGAAGAGGACAGAGTTGACTGAAGAAGCTGATCTTTGTGCTGCTGCCACCTTCAGCTTTATAAATGAAACAATAAATGACTCTATTGCTGCTCAGACTATGTGATCCAGTAAGTAGTTGAGGTGCTCTGTATCAGGTCTGGTGTTTGGTCCGATGTCAGGTGTGTGGTTTCACATTTAGTACTGGCAGCAGTAGCAAAATGATAAGCTTCCTTATTATTTCTTGCTTGTCTGATGTTTCTCCCAGCGTCTTTTTGCTCGCTAGCTGGCAGCGAGATTTAGGTGCTTTGTGGATAAAAACTGTTGGCACTGCATTTGGTTTTATCTTGTGAAAGTCCCCTGCTAGATCCTTCATCAGTTTTGCTCATACAAATGATTCAGTCTTCTGGAGAGAAATGTTGGGGGCACAAATGTGTCCTTCAGAAGTTGTGTTCGGCTCTTTCCCACTGTGATCTTTTTTCATGTGGGAAGCAAAGCAACTCACCTCACTACTTTTTTGTTTAAATTACAGCCAACTGTGACACAGTGTCGCACTGTATAAAAATTACACCAGTCAAACGCAATATGATAAACGACAACTTGGGTTAAGTTAGCCTTCCTATTAGATTCCATTATAAAATGGACCAACAGCATCATCAACCCAGCAAGGTGAAAGAGTGGTGACCTCCATGGGTGAAAAATATAATGAAAGATCTAAAATTATGACTTTTTACATATCACAAACTGCAATTTTTGAGTTAATAGGGAAAATGCAACAAATTTAGGACATGTTCAACTAATTGTGGATCACTTTAACGTTTCCTTTCATTTAGATTTAATAAACTACAAAGCTGTAAAGATGTTTTTCAACAATCATGTGACTGACTAAGTGCTCAATACTCTTTGATGTGAACTGTTCACAAATCTTTAAATCCCTTCAACCTCTTCTGTTTCTCTCTTGTGTAATCTTGACCCAATGATGACTGCTGCAACCAGCTCACCTGAAACCACTGCAGGTATTAATGCAGCCAAGGTGGTGTATGCATCAGTGTCATCCGGTGAGGTTCATGACTCCCCTGGAGTCAGGTGTACAAATATTTAAAACCCAAAATAGAAGCTGAGACTTAAATTTAGCTCATATTTTGGCGTTAACTTAAACATTTGGTTTTATTAAAAGCTTTCAATTGTACTTTAAATAATTCTATAGATGATAACACTATAGCAAGAACAACAGAATACTATTTTATTTAAACTCAAATTATATATTTTTTTTGGCTGATTCCTTTTTAACTGAAATTTAAAATGATCTAACTATGTTTTTAATATAAAGTTCATTCCCACAAATATTTGTGTCACTTTTGTAAAAATTCCTCATCATTTTTAAAAATCTGGCATCTTTAATGGAGCTGATCAGCATGGAGGAGAATCGTTCTGGAATAGTTCTATTCTCACTGCGTGTTCTTGTACTTTTCTTATTGTTTTCAGTCTTTTTAATTTGTAGAACACCTGTTGCGCTTTGTGTCTATTTGGTTCAGCGCCTCACCACCATCAGTGCGACATTGTACTTTCTGCCTCATCTTATTCTTTTTCACTGCTCATTTGTGGCTGATCAGAATGACTAAATATGCCGTCTCTTATGTGTTCATTATGTCAGACAGACTGTGAAACATCAGCATATAGAATTAAACATGTATATTGATAGTATATAGAGAAACAGTAATGTTCATGCATCAGCGGCCTGCCTCACCCTTCCCTCTCTTCCTCCATGTGTTTGAACAAGCAATGCTTCAATTCAGCAATTTTGATAATAAAATTGTTGAAATCATTCATAAAACAATCAAATAATCAATTTGCCCACATGATTTGGGCTTTTGTTAGTATTTAACTTGTCAAGATGACAGATAAGGACTTGTTTTCCCTGACTGCAAGTCACATCCATACTTTTAATGCCAGTTGATGCACATTTCACACACCAAGGGTCATATTGAGAGCACTTTGCTGTCATGTAATGGACTGAGTCAGCTAAAGTATGTCTAATTTCACAACTTTGCATCCTGTAAATGTTAACTTGTATGTGCTATATTCAAAATCAATTTACAATCTGCTTGACAGTAAAACCACAACATTAGCAGTAAGTGGTTAAAGTCTCCATTTAGTATATGTCTGTCTTCGCTGTAATGTGTTGTTAAATCAATTTTCCATCTTGTTTTGTTGAAACGTTTTCCAAAACGGAACAAGGTTATACCTTGGACTGAACTGATTTTCCAATCATTTTAATCATTCAAAGCACTTTACACTAGAGTCACATTTACTCATTTACACACACGTTTATACATCAGAATGCAGATCGGTAGGCAACTTGGGGTTAAGTGCCTTACCCAGGGGTTCATTTACAATTGACAGGAGGAAGCTAAAATTGAGCCTATAACCTTCCAATCATAAGACGACTACTCTATCCACAGATCCACAGTTGCCCAAAGTCTGGTTTGGTGAGAAGAATTGGGTTTAATCATGTCATCATTTGGTGTGAAACATGGCATCTGAAGCTTGAACCTGTCATCCTTTTCTTGGAGACTAAAACTGTGCACAAGAGAGAAATCCCTAAATCAAAGTCTGCCTCTCCCAGAGAATAAAACCTCTAGTTTTGCAATGTGGCCACTAACTGATAAGAAGTTAGTGGCCTGGAGTTGAATTCAGACCTGGTCCTGGCCCATATGTATATGAGTATAACCATTTCTTGACGTGTTATCCAAAGTGCCTATCTAAAGTTATCTAAATTGTCAAGTGTTATCTGTGTTGCAGATTGTAATGGACTGGGTTGGGTCTCTGTCATTGTTCAGGTAGTTTTCTGTTATGGCAGAAGAACTTTGTGATAATGACAGTGAAAAGATCAGAAAACAAACTCAACAACCATATGCAAGCAACAAAAGATTGTTATAGTTTTTTGTTTCTTCTATTGTTGATAAGATATGGCTACACTCACACCAGCTCTGTCCCTTCAAAGGGGACATGACTAGCAAATTTCTTTAGTCCTTAATCCCTTGTACCTAACGTCTCTTTTTCTGAGATTTTTTGTAAAGTTCTCAAAAATGACACCCCCAAAATGATTTCAATACATCTCAGGAACTACAAGGTGTATTTGACTATTTCTGTTATCAAAATAAAAGTAACATTCCAGAGAATACTCTAGAGGTCTAAAAATCAACATTTGTGTTACAGAGAGCAAATAAATATGGCACATGGTGAAAAGAAATATATTTTTCTTGAAAGTATGTAGTTGCAATATATAATATTATTACAATTAATAATAACTGGGTTTTGAAACAATATAACAAGTGAAAGTACTGCTAAAAAGTACACTCCTGTGTGCTCTGGTCACACATTTTAGAAGAGTCTTAGGCAGCAGAAATATCCTCTAAGGTCAATACTGATGCCTTCCCACTTGGCAATGCTTTGCCACACGCCTGCATGATCCTGAATACCAAACAGCCAAATTCCTGCTGTTATAGTTGTAGTTAAACCTGTTTATGGTTCAGTGGTCTGCCACTTGTTGGGATTGAAGGGTGAGACAAAAAGCCCGGGTAAGGACTGAAGCATGCCGCCAGAACGTTTAGGAGAAGTAGATCCCAGCAGGAGCTGTTCAAAATTCAGATCCAAACCAGTAATAAGGCTTTTATGAACCAGAATTTTTGATTTCCTTACAAAGGAAAAATATACCCAATTTGTATACCAGCTGTTCTTCCTGCTCTGTTCTCTGCTGTGTTGCATCGAGCCGTCAGTCTGAAAGTCATCTAAAGTCACAGTTGGATGGCAGATGTGTCAGAAGATCTTAAAGCCCTTGAGCAGGGTGAGTGTGGCGGCCCTCCGTTTGCTCTGGGCTCTGGATGTCTTCACCGTGACCAGCTTGGCGGTGGCAGGCGCCGGCAGCTCCTTGTAGCATAGAGTGGAGAAGGAATGGACACCCAGCAGAGCTTTGTCCTCGCTGACATAGGCGGCACTGAGCAAGCTGCTGCGCTCGCCACCCTGCTTGGCCCTCCGGACTGCCTCATGGAAGATGTGCTGCACAGATAGGAAGTCCCAACAGGCGGACACTTCGAAGAAGGAGCAGTTGAAGCGAGTCGCCACAGCCTCACCATCACTCTGACTCACCTGCCTGAAAGTACAAATCAGCATTTAGATATTTGTTTTGAATTCATTTTTTTTGTTTCTTCTCCTTTTAAAAGCTGATTGTTCAGATGTCTTCATGCAGCTGTAGAAAAAGAACACATAACCTTTAATTGTCTGACAGAAGATCAGACTTTGTTTTTACAACATCAACTAGAGATCCGCCAATCCCTTATTAATATCAATTCAGCTGTTTTTCTGTATCGGATTGATATCTGTCGATACTAAACCTCAGACATTTGTATCGGTACCAGAAGTGAAAAAAGTGGATCGTTGCGTCCCTGACCTTCACCTGATGTTTTCTGAGAAATCAGCTTTGGTCATTTAACTGTACCATCAGACACAGTGTCTGATGGCTGTCTCTCAGAGACAGTCATCTCTCTCTGAGCATTTCAGCCACACTTTTGTGTGTGCTGTTTTCGCAATTGCACAGTAAAAAATGATCAACAATATTTTGGTTTATTTTGTATGAAAACCAAGAGCAGACATTTTCTACATACTTTTTCCCAGTGGGTTTCTTGAGATAATGAATGAATCTCAAGAAAACAAAGTTTGTTTTGTTTTTTTGAGCTCTTCTTCTCTGTTTCCTTGATTTTCTTCACAGGTTTTCTCTCCTGTTCAACTGTAGCTGGTGAAACATAAAACTTATTTGCTGATGTTGTAGTCAAACACATTTATCTCTGCAGTGTACCGTTATGTTGCTAAAGTTTACCTCAGGCAGTGTTCAAAGCTGTTTCCATGTTACTTACTGCCCTTAGTTTTCATTACAAGGTGGGACCACCATGTAATGAAAGAGCTGTTATCTTAATGTACCCAATGCTACAAATAAATAACTTTGACATCAGTTACTGAAATTTTATGTACATAAGGTGTTCTGCCTAGACCCCTAACAGTAAAATGCTACCACAAACTTCGGCTCTATGGAGCCTAAAGGTTGAGCTTTCTTCCTGCAGACCCATATAACACACATCAAGCAACCCACCAGGTATAAAAAAGGCCCACAGAAAGATTACATGCCTGTATCTGTCCATGTCCAGCTTGTTGCCCACCAGGATGATGGGAGTCTGGGACCTGAAGGTGTTCTTATGCATGGAGAGAATGTGCAGGTACAGCTGGCTGCCTTTAAAGCTCTCCATGTCGTTGATGCTGTAGACCACCAGGAAGGCATTGGCCCATGAAAGATAGCGCTCACAATTTACTGGACCCTCCTACACACAAACACACACACATTCATGATCATTTTTTTTTTTACAACCATTAAGCCAAAACTGTTTTTTACGCTTGAATAAATAAACAGCTGAGATTGACTTCAGGGATTAATTCAGCTTGGCTGAACTGGCACAACATTCACAAAATTATTCATAACAATTTGTTTTGCAAGCTGGAAAATTGTGAGATTTACCAATAATTTTGGTTATTATTGGCAGGAAACTGATTTTATTGTATTTTCTTTATTTAATATGTTGAAACGCTAAAGGAACGCGCTAACAAAGTCACAAACATTATCTGTTGTAACAGCTTAGTATGATTAAAAACTTCCAGAAGTGCTAATAAATACTTAATACATGCAATTTTCACTACATTATAGACCATCATGGGAAAACATGATGTCATTAAACTGGTTGCAATCATAATGGTGGCACTGAAATGAAAGTACTTTTTACAAGAACTTCATATCAGCGTTACATTTAGTCCTAAAACAAATCCTCCTCGGCGTGGCGTTCAGTTGATCTGCAATGTTTCAAGAAGGCCTGGAATCAGTAGCTGACTGTTCCAGTGTTTCACCACTAGAGGGAGCGCCTTACCCACATACCCGCTACTGACCGTCTGTAAAGTCTTTTCTAAGCACCTTTAGCGCTAACCTGTGCCTGCAGTAGAATCATCTGATGGCTTAGAACGTCACTGAATGCTGTTCTGGTAAATGTGGAGCCTATTGCTGAGGCTCATACCTGGTCACAGGTGTCCATCACTCGAACTGTAACAGGCTGCTGGTCCACATGCTCATCTGATGAGTAGATATCCTCTGGAAAAGCACAGACAGCAGAAGAGCTACTTCTAGATGTCTTGTCTCATAGCTGAATGAAGCTAAGTTTGCTAATGGTCAAATATCCGTTTGATTTCAGGATTTTGAGTGATGTGTACATTATGGTGTTGTAGACCGAACCTCACTCTGTTCCTGTAGAAACGATTAAATCTCCTCCAGTCAGAAAATGAAACTTGTTGTTTTAAGATCCTCTGATGTTTGTCAAAGTGTTGATCAAAAGTCTGGACCAAATGTTCAAGCCAAAGACATCCCAGCAAATTATGCTCCAGTATCTGAGATCAGAATTTATTTTTCTTCCGCCAGCTTTAGAGTGATCCATCCATCCATCCATCCATCCATCCATCCATCCATCCATCCATCCATCCATTCATCCATCCATCCATTTTCTAACACCCTTGTCCCTAGTGGGATTGGGAGGGGTACTGGTGCCTATTTCCAGCTTACATTCCGGGTGAGAGGCAGAAGTCTTTAGAGAGATCAACTGAATAAAATATACAGTGGATATATAATTTATGACAAATACAAAAATTGCTTGTAGTTTGGAATTGATCTATATAATGTTTCACTCAATGAATTGACTTAATGGTAATGTACCGTATTATTATAGATTGCTAATATAACTGTATATAGAAATTTGTACTGTTCTTTGTGGTCTCTCACCCACGTATTGGTTTCACTTTATAGTCCCATGTTGGCATGTGTGATGCAATCATTGCAGTAAATCTACTAACTTTAAATATCGTTTTTAATCAGTGTGGAAGAAAAGACTCACCAAGATAAGGATCATATTCACTGATGAAGCGCTTTGTGAGAAACTTGACAGTGAGAGCTGTAAAATGAGAAAAGGAGCATAAAACAAGTTGCATAAGTGAATCTGGACCCCAGGGGATCCGTGGGTCTGGGGGGGTCAGTCAGAGTCCTGGGAAAGTCAGAGCTTCATAAACTGTCCCATTTACCAGGAGAAACGGTGGAACTGTTCTGATGGACCACCCTGAAAACAAATTCTCTTTGCTGCACAAATAATAGTTGACATAAACTCTCTCAGAACTAAAAATAGAATCTAAAATTCTGATCAGAAGCTTTACAACCAAGAGAGGAACATGGCTCATTTACAATGTTTCCTAACAAATTATTGAAAAGGAACACAGACCTGATTTTCCACAGCCCATTGCTCCGAGCAGAACCAGGTTGCACTCAGCACATGGCTTTACCTTCCCAAACATCCCAGTCATGGTCCGGTCCAGACTGCTGCACGCTGATTCTGACTGTCCTCTCTCTGCTGTGGCTCATGTCCTTACAGACAAGCAGGGACAGGAAAAGATGTGCACTCCTCTGGGCACAAGCCCCAAGCTGACACTGAGGAGGGAGGGATGATGATGATGATGATGCTTCAGACCTGTGGTCACAGTCCAGAGTGAGCAGGGCCGTGTGCAGCTCATTCACTCATCTGGCCATTTTAGGTAAAAAAGCTTCAAAGAAAAACAATAAAAACTCAACTTAGTGGAAACATCGGCTGAGTCAAGGTTTCGTGGTCAGACTCAATACTTCCATACAGTTCAGTACTTGTGTTCCGTCATTCATGTGAAGTTAGACATCCTTGTTTTCACATTTGCAGCTGTTTTTTGTCTCTGTACAGGAACATTTCCAATTTTCCACTTCAGAACAGTTGTGATGTTTGACTTACAGCTTTTAATTCCTTCTGAAAAATTCTTAATAATGTCAACAAGCAGGTTTATTCAAATCACTCTGATAACACATGAACACGTACATTAGCTGAAAATCGTTTTCTCTGAATTATATCAGCAGAATTAACTTCACAATAACCAGAAGTTGGACTTTTTATTTTTTGGATCGGTATCGGCTGATTTAATATAGGCCAATACCGCTTTGATACAGCGTGACAGTGCTTATTTGACTTAAAAGTTGTGTAAGATAAAATAAAATACAGACATAAATGTACTAAATTACAAGTTTACTTGATAACTCTGCACCACTACAGTACATTTACATACACCAATAGCTTGTGAAGCTTGATCAGACATGTAAAAACAACACAACTTTCATATGTAAAGTCTATAAGTGCTATGAGGAGCTCAACAGTCAATGTAAAATAAATAATTAATAAACTAAAACTGACAAAAAATAAATTGTAACAGACATGAAATGGTACTGAAAGTGCAATTAGGAATTCTAAATATAATGTAAAAAATAAATAAAGCAAGATGCCACTAGAGAACAAAGCATAGAATTAGACTCAATAGATCCGCCCTTATGGATCATGCACATTGTCACCAATACCTGATCTAGAAATTTTTTGATTTGTTGAGAGTTTATAATCAGAGTAACATAACATAACGAGCAGATCAGATGATCAAAGTCATAATGTAAATAAAACATTCCACCACAGCTCTCTGTGTCTCTGTAGAAGATGAGCCATAAACAGTTGTCCAGTGAACAGATTGGGTGTTGAAGTGGTGGCATGTGTGGCATGACCCCCAGATGAGTCAACCATTGTCTCATCGACTTGGCTTGATGCTCAAGGTCAGATCTTCAGCTGTTCCACAAACAAAGAGGGAATCATTGTTGATTTCCAGCCACCATTCCATCATCCAGCTCACCTCTCCGCTCAGGTTACATTTGGTCTTGGACTGTCACACCTCTGCATCTGCTGCTGCTATGTATAGAGTGTGCTCTCAGGCTGCACCAACAGATACAGAGAGGAGAATACTGTCTTTGGTAGTTCAACAAGTGGTGCATGTGGTTGGATTCAAAACTGATTGAACTGCTTTTAATGAATGAGCGTTTTGTAGGGAGCTACAGCAGAAACTGATGGCTGCCAGCAGCTGCCAGGGGTCCGGACACGGTGAGGCAGCAGACAGGTTGAGGGTCAACGTCAACGGCAATATTTTCAGCGTGGACAGAACCGTCATGGCAGACAACTGTGAGTACTTCAGAGCGTTGTTCCAGTCTGGAATGAGAGAATGCCAGCAGGAGGAGGTACAGCTGCGAAGCGTTGGCGTTCAAGGGTTCCTGGTGCTGCTGCGGGTGCTGCAAGGGGAGCGGCCCGTGCTCAATGGTGACCAGATTGTTGAATCTATTGAATGCACGGCTTTTCTCCAAGTACCAGCTCTCACCAAACACATGATGAACATCATCAGCTCTGAAAACTGTTTGCTTATGTATCACACAGCTGCTGTCTACGGGGTGTGGGAGCTGTCCCACCACTCGGCCTTATTCATCAGGGACATGTATGCTGATCTGAGGGAGGACGTGCATACCTTACCCAGCCAGATGGTGGAGTACATGGAGTCTGTTTCCCCGAGCAGCTACATGGCCGTATGCAGCCATTCTCCATCCTCAGAGCTGTTGCATGATGTCCAGAGAACGGTTTGCTATCTGGACGAGGAACACAGGAAGTGGAGAACCCTCACTCAGCTGCCACTGAGCACCAGCACCACCATGGCAGGGGTGGCTGTCCTTGACAACAAGCTGTACATTATTGGAGGAGTGCATGATGTCAGTAAGAGGGTTGTGGAGGCCGGGTACTGCTATAACCCTACAGATGATACTTGGTCCACAATCCGTGGTCCCCAGCAGCTGCGCTACAGCTTCACACTGATTGGTCATGAGGGATGTCTCTATGCCTTAGGGGGGAAGTTCAACATGAAGGATTTGTCATCGGTGGAGAGACTTCGGACGTCTGAGGGGAGCTGGAGCTTCGTCTCGGCCCTGCCCTGCCAGGCAGCTTCTGTGGTATCGGCTGTAGCCATGAACAGGATCTTTATCTGTCTGTGGAGAGGGAAGGGGGCCACGGATATCCACGAGTACGTCCCGGAGGACGACCGCTGGCTTTTGATCACAACTCTCATCCGCCAGCAGAGCTATGGACTTTACATGGTGGGCCACAGGGATAATCTGTACATGATGAGGAACGGGCCGGGTGAGGACTTCTTGCTGTGCGTGATGGACTGCTACAACCTGACCACAGGTCAGTGGACGGCCTTGTCCGGTCACTATGGCAACAGCAAAGGCTCTCTGTTCACTGCTGTGGTCAGGGGGGATTCGGTGTTCACCCTTAGTAGACATGTTACCACTGAGTACACGGTGGAGAAGACCCAGTGGAGACGAAAGCGTGAAATGGAAGGTTTCGGTCGGGTTGGATCCATCTACACGTTCCAGATGAGGCTTCCTAAACACACCGTCTCTCTCAGGGATAGATGTTTGGATCAAACTTCAGAAGAAAGCTTTAGAGACAAACATATTGTTCCCACCCTGCCTTTACAGTGCTCCTATAACTTCTGAAGGGAAATTCTGAAGTTGGCTTTTGTGGAGCACTAAGAAACAGTCAGTATCTTCCCCACAGAAGTGAAAAACTTGTTGGAGCAGGAATGTTCCACAGTAGTATGATGTGAAACATGGATTGCAAAATGGAATTTTTTTGAGTGCAGCCAAAGAAATTTTCTGATGGAAAAACAGTTCAATAATATCTGAAGCCGGTTGATAGTATAAGTTTTCACATCACATTTTTGAATAAGGTGCTTAGTCTTGTTAGTTACACTGAACACGTTTTAAAGAATGTTTCCTGTGGAACATTTTAGCTTTGTGAAAACCATTTCTGATCTATGTAAAGTTCATCATTCCACAGAGAGGAAAGTTATTCATGAGTGGAAAACAACCCAGATTTCAGTCTCCCCAGGAGTGGACATCCCAGTAAATTCCACCATCACTCAACACTCAGAGAAAATAAATTCATATTTATACTTCAGGTATCTAATACCTGAAGTATGAAATAGACTTCTTGTTGTTCAATCAACCTGAAGTATTATCTAATACCTGATATTAAATAATATCAGGTATTATCTGATATTAGATAATATTAGATATATTATTATATTAATGTTCATAGCTGAACAATGAGAAAAAGACTGAACCGATATGGCAGATGATCATGGAATTTTGTGTGTTGGGTACTTTCTCCTGTCACAGCTTAAAATGTGTTGTGTTGAGTTCATTGTTACGTCATGTTACAAAGTTATTCCCTCATCAAAAACATACTTGGAGTGTTGCTTTTAGTTCTTCATGCATGTTTGAGAACTCCTTGAATCTTTTATGGCAACCAGTAGGGATGCCTAAATGTCAGCCTCCCAGAGAGGCCCTTGCTTTTCTGTCTGTTAAAATAAAGTAGCTACAGCAACAACATTTTATTTCTTTATGTATTTATTTTGCATAAAAACATGATTTAGTATATAAGCATCAAAAAAAAGCAAAAAGAAAGAAGTCATTAAATTCAATCAGAAGATTAAGTTTTTATATTGAAACATGTTTTTGTTGTGATTCTAAATTACATTTGAAGCAATTTGGGAATTTACACTCTGTGAGCACAGAACAGATAGTCTTGATAAAAAGAAAGTACACCCTGCTTCAATGTTTGGCTTTTCCATATCAGAGTGTATGACAGATATCTGGTGTTTATCAAGTTCAAAAATGATTCAGACCTAAATGTGAAACAGATGACAGGTGATGTTATTCCTTCATCAAAAACATACTTGGAGTGTTGCTTTGATTCCCCTTCATGCATCTTTGAGAACTCCTTGAATCTTCCATGGAAAACAGTAGGGATGCCTAAATGCCAGCCTCGCAGAGAGGCCCTCGCTTTTCTGTCTGTTAAAATAAAGTAGCTACAGCAGCAACATTTTATTTCTTACATAAAGAAGAAGTAAAAATGGAAAAGTTGACCCTGGGTGTTTTCTTGGTGTTGTACTGTGCTTCTGGGAGTTTGCTGCTTGGCATTGCTGTGTGTTCCAGCAATGCCAAGCAGGAAAGACATCAGCAATGGTTCAGTGATCAAAGAAATGACAAAACACTATTAGCCTACATCCTGCAGACAGCATGGAGAGCAACTGATCAGAGCAAACCAAAGAGAAAAAGACTGAACAAACATTTAAGCAGCTTTCTCTTTGCACCCCTTTATTGCTGTGATGATAATAATTCATCTATAATAATCACTTTAAAGGCTGGTATAAACTAGATCACTTAAATGTTCTGACTCTTGAGCTGATGGAGTTTGTATTTTCTGTTTACTGTGACTGTAGATGTGGAAAGACATTAATGACCAGGGCTGGGTTTAAAAGCATGTGGGCCCTGAGGTGCAGACAGCTTTGGTGCCCTATCCTCTAAGTAAGAAATATTATGCTAATACAAATTGCAGTAAATAATAATATAATCCTACATACATCAGTAGGTATGAACTGATGCTTGCTCGGTTAAATACGTCCTCTAGCCAATAACTCCTTGGCCAGTGTTTATAGTCTAAAAATCCTAAAATAATACCACTCACATGATTTAAGTCTACGACTTTCATATAAAGTGAAATGTTGCAAAAGACCCATTTATTAAACAAAAAAATAAAAACATGGAAAAGAAAAGAAACTCTTTAGGGACACCCAAAAATGGGGCCCTGGGCTACTGCCTGTGTAAGCTGTCTCTAAAGCGTGGCCCCATCAGGTGGGCTTCATTAATGAGCTACATTTTGTAGTGTACCACTGATCTGAATGGAAGTTATTGAGCCTGCTGGATACAGCTGCAGATCCACTTTGATTGAACATCCCAGACCCCTCACTCTGCAGTAGGTCAGACCAATTAACATCAACGTCTTGTCAAACTCAGGCAGAGGAGCTAAATGGAGACAAATAAAACGGCATCTGGACCTTCTTTGCTTTTAGACACGACGCAATAATTCATGGTTTAGTTTTTATGCTTCCAAAGATAATTTCTACAAAAATAGAACTGCCCTAAAACTCACTATGACATATGCTGAGAGTTTAACTGGAGTGCTGTAGTACAAAAAAATTTATATGAAATTATGAATACAGCATTACTGAACACAACCAAAACCCACTGCCTAAAACCCACTCTCCAGTTTGAACCGAGCTGCATGTAGCCACGCCGTCACGCCACACGCATCATCAGCTCCTCAAGCGCCCGCTCTCTGTGATTTTCATGGACAAGCAGCACTTCTTTGATGGTGTGTGGCTGGAAGCCCATCTCATTGAACTGAGTCAGGAGGTGGAGGAACTCCTCTGCCTAAACAGGGAGAAGTTGAAATGAGTCGAGTCTTGAAATGAGTCAAGTCTCCAGGATTCATACGCTGCTGCTTACCTTTGTTTCACAGTTCTGAAACATCTCCAGGGCTTCTTCCACCTGAGCCATGTCGTAGCCCAGCTGACACAGGTGCTCACATGCAACCAGGTAACTCAGGATCTGCAGACAGAAACACATTCAAACATATTAACATGATTGGTGTGCTTTTTTGTTCTTACAAAAAGTGTGAAATAATTGCCATTTGAGAGTAAATCCTAAAAAAAACATTTGTTTTGAGGTTGAGTTGAGTAACTGCAATACAAAATTTTAAGAGGAGATATGAAGCTAAAGTATCATTCTTACCACAGTAGTATTAATTGTCTTGGTATCGATATCATGGATATTTTAGTCTGAGACGAGGCGGACCAGTCTGGCCACTGCCTGCCTGTTTCAGACTGCCTGCTGACTTTCTGAGCTCCATGTTGGTGAAACTCCACCAGAAAAAGTTAAATGAATAGTTTTAGTTTTGTTTCTCATGGAGAAAAAAAAAAGTTATAGACGAGATTTGAGGAAATGTAAATGAAATAATAAACATGTTTCAATGAAACTTTATTTATAAAACAGTTTTATATGTCTCCCATAAGTTCCTGTCCTGTTGTCCCAGCATGTCCCAGTATGTCCTGCAGTTTGACTGTCTCTGCTCTCAGAGCAAAGGGCTTTTCATTTCATGGGAAAACACATAATGCACCACAAGCTGTGGAAGTCTTGGCTCTATTTTTAAACTGGCTTAAAGTGGCTTAGTATACAGTATTTTTGTTTCACCTCCTACAACCCCACATCCACTACTGCTTTGTACTCTTCTGTTTTCTATTTCCAGATTTGAAATGACTTACAGGAATCCTGGACACTTACTGACCAAGACCACTTTAAAGATTACCAGATGTCTGGCTGATTTGGTTCTAAATATAGAGTCAGGACTTTTGAAAGGTTTTGTATGAACAGACATCATGAGTTGGTTATGTGGCCGATACAGGATGATAGCATCTCCTGTTTCAGTCTCAGTGGTTGATTCCTTACCTGGTAACATCCTTTCTGGTGAATGAGACACTAACCTGATCTGGGGTCTGTTGTCCTGCCCTCTGCAGGGCAATGATGGCAGTGCGGAGGGGGTATCCCCGGGCAGTGATGACCCTGAGCAGCTCCCTCTCCTCTGGGCTCAGAGCTGACAGGAGCTCCACAGACGAGTCCAGAGCAGAGCTCAGGCTCCTGCAAGGCGAGGCTCTGTGGTGATCTTTGCAGCAGTTTGGTCTGAAATGCATCTGGAAGACACAGCAGACAGCAGTTAGTTATTAAAACATGGCTTTGATAGCTCATATTGTCCAGAACGCTGACTGCAGGCCAGAGCGTCACACAGCGGTGGAAGGAGACAAGTCACACGCTGTAATCCTGATCAAGGTGCTAACCTGTCTGCTCCCAGCCTTTACCAAGTCTATTTATACACCATGGAAACATTTTAAAGTTGCTAAGAAAAATAAAAATAGATGCTGAGAACTGATTTAATCTTTAAATGACTAAATATTAAGTGATGGCATCCAAGCAGAATTCTTCCAGCGTTTGAAGCTGTGAAGAAAACAGAATTCTTTGGGATTGAATTTAAATTGCAGCTCTAAAAACTTAAAAGGGTCATTTGATGAAGATATTCATAGTAACTTTAACGGAGCAGATTTTTGTTAACCTCTAAAGGCCCACAGACCTGTTACAATGAGTCTGAGCTGCTCATTTGACAGAACCAAGTGAAACAGTTATCATTTTACAAATCTGTTGTGTGCAGGAGAAAAAACTCACTGACAGAGATTTTCTCCTTGGTGAACTGTTCTGATTTGTTCTCAAAGAATTGAATATGTATTTAAAACAGAAGCTGAATGACTTTGTTGATGTTAGCTCTCAGAGACCAGAAGCTAGTTTAGTTGTGTTCATACAACAGACTGTGGAATCACGAGCTGATTTATTTCTACCAGAGAAAATGAAACAGGGTTTAAAGTCATGATTTCACCTGTCAGTACTTTTCATTTGGATTTCTGTGTTATGGTGGAAGCAACACCCCCTGTTGATAGTTATTTGTGACAAGGGCAGAGGGCACAGGGGTCACGTTGCCATTCTGAGAGAGGCAAGAAGAGAGTTCACTGATATTAGCATGATGGTAAAGCATTGTAGCTGTCCTTCCTCTTTTATTATTCTTTTATTATTCCTGGCATGGGGGGTTCTAGACTGGGGCCACAGGGGCCAGCGCCCCTGTAGGACTGGTCCTGTACTGAAAGGAGTGGACCATTTTTACCTTCATAGCTTTACTTTAATGATGATTTGCACTTTTAACCTCAGATGTATTGAGACAGGATCACAGTTTCCATGTGCTGTGTCAGGGGTCTCCAACCTGCAGCTGCAGACATGCAAGTGGCTCACTTGATATATTAAACTATGAAATATTGCCTGTTCTTTATTTTAAAAGCACTGGCTTTTAAAATAAAGAACAGGCCCACCTGGTAAATTTGGCCATTGGGTCACTGTTGTATGTACTGATGTCAGTCAGGATCCTAATGAATTGCATGTTGTAAATTTGTGGATTTAGTAACAGTGCAATGGATTAATACAGACTTTAAAAATATCCACTAGTTTGATGCTAAGGTAAAAAGTTGTCTGTACCCACTGCAGTGAATCCATGATTGTTGATCAGTGCATATTTTGTTCCATGCAGATTAAACAAAATCTCCTGTACATTATTAAACACAAAACAGAGAGAAGCTATATGAAGACATACGAACAGAACGGAGTTACATCTGAATTGGACCAAGTTAGACCAAACTAAACACAGAAACTAAATTAAACAGTGTGACACTACTGGCTGAAAGGCATCTGACACAATGTAAACATCTAAGTGTCTAGTGGTGCAATGTCTGGTTTTAAGTTTATTTGAAGTCTTTGCAAAGCATATTGTGAGACTTTTAGCTTTCCCTATATCCATTAATCTCTCTACTGTTACTGAAAATTATTGAAAACGTAGGCCATGTCATCATCAACCATTTCTGCATTGACTTAGTGAGGAGTGCTTTATAGTATGCTTATGTTATCATATTGTGCAAAAAGCAATAAAAATTCTCATTTGGATGAGAGTGGTAATGAGCTCTGAGACTGACTTCTAGCTGACTTGGTCGTAATGATGGACAATGTTTGAGGGCATTCAAATTATACTGTAAAGAATACAACTCAGTGCATGTACGTTTATGTCCTAATCCACACACAATAACCATTGTCTCAGCTGAAAGAAAAAGACGGATAGAAGTACTTTTTCCCACAAATTATCAAGTTGTTAAGATGTAATATGAACACTATGTCTTACCATATCTGCTGTTTTATGGTTGTCAGTGGATTTGTCGGTGGTATAGGACCTGGTGTTGGGAGCTTTGTATGCGAATGAGCTCAGAGGCTGACTGTCTGTGTTGGACTCTTGTTTTTGGGAAATGTCCGTCCCAGAGACAGAACACTGCCGCAGGTTCTTCCTGCGCTTGTGGGGGAGGCTGCTCAGGCAGGATGGAGGATTCAGCAGGTCTGGGACGAAGGCTCTCTGTGCTTTCCTCTGACATGAAGCAGCTGGGTGCTCTTCCTTCAAGCAAGCTTTAGCTGTCAGGTTTTCCTTGGCTTCCTGCACAGTATTTCCTCCTTCATCCTCCGAGTCTGAGATGGTGAAGGTGGTGCGAAGTACAGCAGGGTTGAGGCTGTGGGAGCGTTGTCGAGGGTTTGGTTCCCAAAAGTCAGAGCTGTGGCGGCTGGCAAGACGACTCTGCTGTGGGCTGCTGAACATCATCCAGTACGGAGGACAAGATGGTAAAAGTTCGGATGGAGAGGTGAATGGCTGAGGCCGCTGATGGTGGGTGGGGCCGTTCTGTAAGCCAGTTAACACCCAGTTCTCCAAGCTGAACTCGTACTGTAATATCACAAAACAATATGCAACTTTTACTACCTGTTTTATGGAAGCTAATAACTTTTAAAATTGACTGACTTTTTGTTAACTCCATTAAGGGAAATTATGTCTTTATTTTCATTGTTTAGCAAAATTGTATCCATTCTTAATGTAAAATGTACTGGAATTTGGTTCACATTCTGATGGCATGGGCCATGTCATGTAAGCTAAATTTACCTCAAGGCTAAATAAAATTCTGTTCTCTAGCATGCTGAACAAACAAACAGATGAAACACATAGAGACACGGAGTAAGGAAAGTGTCCGTACCGTTGTTTCCCGTAATATGCTAAGGTAATCAGGCATTGTCACTTTGACATCATCTTTGACTTCTTGTAAGATGACAGCCTGGGGCATCTTCAGTGGAAGACCTTCCATCCTACTCGGTTCACTGAGACACACACACGCACACAGGATGTGTAAAGAGTACACCCATCTTGTAAACACAGTTGACTAGAATTGTTTTAAACCTATATCTCCAAAACACTTGTCACCGTTTCAACAGTTTGTTTGTGTATATATTATTTATTTAATATATTGCAGGGACTATTGTCCTAACACATATTACATTGCAGGGAAATTCAGTTTTTTGGGTTAGGGTTAGGACTAAAGTGTGAAATGATATTTGGTTAGGCTTATGGGTTAAGTATGTAGTGGTAATGATCAGTGTCAGGTTCAGGGTTATGCTGTAGAAATGAATGGAAGTCAATGGAAAATTCCTGCTAAGATAGAGAAACAAATATATATATTTGTTTCACACACACACATATATATATGTGTGTGTGTAGGGGTGTGCGTGTGTATGCATGGCTGTGCACGTGAGGTGTGTGTGTGTTATATAGGATGGGGGTGGGATTTGCTTGGCTTACGCAGATATTTTGTAAACAGGCAGCTTGTGCTCTGCTCGTGTTGTGAACCTTAAAGCTGTGAGGATTCTGATGAGTCCAATCTGTTCCTCTCTAACGTCACTCTACCAAGGAAATAGATGTTTACAGCTTGAGCAAATACTAAAGTCCCTGAAAGAGGTGTTTAGAAGTTATTTTTCAGTTCATCAGAGATGTTCAGGTTAAAAGATGGCAAAAAAAAAACAAACTGTGTAGCTGTTTACTAGATGCCAGAGTATGGAGGAAAGCTGAGGTCTAAATCAGTTTTCCTTCCCAGGAACCCTGACTGACTTTACCCAAACATTCCTTTATTGGTTTGGTGAAGAGTGTTTTACAATGAATAAAAGCCATGTGCTCTCCTATTAGATACTATGCAAGTTTGCGGCATTGTATCAGTGAATAGAGGGGAAACCATAATAACATTTCGCACGTAAGTATTATGTGCAGTGACGTCAAAGTAGATGCTCAGCTTCTGCTCCTTCTGTCCACTGAAAGTTAATCAGACATGTGCTGCAGTGAGAATAAAACCCAGAGCAGATGGTGCAGGACTTCCAGCAGCAGAGGGAACATGTTTCTTGAGCTTATTGTGTTGTCTTTGACATGCATATCCTGGTGCTAATAAAGAAGCTCATGTAAAGCTAAACCAAACAAGACTTTCTTTAAAGGTCTGTAAAACATTACATGATACTAACCACTTTTACACTGTAACACCAGACATAACGTTATCATCTTGATGATTTTTTTTCAAATAGGTTTTAATGAAATTTTAATTCTTCCAGCAAGCATTACGCAAAGCTTGATACATCCTCACCACTATTTTTCCACAACAAAGTGATTTTCTGTGGAATCTTTTAACTATCAGAGCTAGGAAACAAGTACAGGAGCAGCATCTCCTTATAACAAGAAACGTTCTTGTTTTAATGAGACTTAAATCTGTGTGCCTTTTTAAGAAGTAGTAATCTTTTAGAGGGAAATATTTTCATATGTCATTATAAAAATATAACTCATCCTAAAGTGTCTGACTGGCAGCTTTGATGAAGGAACGTTTCACTTCGCCTCAGCATTGAACTTAACAGAAAAATCACAGTATTTTCCAGATTCAGCAGTCATTTGATGGAAGAACTTATTTCTCCGGCTCTGCACTGTCAACCAATAACACAGAGTCAGCGAAAGTATTCCAAGACTTTGAGACTCAGGAGTTTTCTAACATTACTTTCTAAGCTCTTGTTCCTGTAAGCTTTTATTCTGAAGCAAGCGAAGAAAATAGACGTAACAGATGATTAATCACAGAAAACACAGAAATTTCATAATAACAATAATCCTTGAAAATAATTCAGTTACGCATGATCCAAAACCAGCATGAAGAGGGAACCTACCTGTGAGTTATCTGTGCCTCAGTGAAACGCTGTGAAGCTGGAGTGAAGCCTCCCTCTGCAGGTTCTGTCAGAAGCAGCTGAAGCTCTAATCCATTAAGAAGAACCCCTAACTTAACCCCATCAGCTGGCACAGAGCGTGTGTCAAATAGCATCCCACGTTTGCTAACGTTTTGCCGCACTGCTAACGTTGTGGCACTCAGTGCTCGCGCTGTAAGGCTTAGTTCGTTTTATCAATTAGAATTTAGGTGATTAGGTGACAAGAATCAAGTTTCTGTAATTTCTACATGGTAAACTCTATAAAACCTTCTTTAAAAGATTTGGAAACACATCGAGCTTAGAGCACCACATTCATTTCCATACAAGTTTACATTTTTGTTGTTAACAGTCACTTCAAATAGATGAAACTCATCTGTACGTGCTGAGTTCCAATATACTTTTATAATAGAACGCCCCCTTCTGGCAGAAAGTGGTACCTGCTTTAGTCCAACAACGTGCACAGACGAGGATGTCGGTCTTCATAACGTTATGCTTTGCTGTTCTGTTTTCTCTACAGGTTTCTGTCTTATGTGAATTGCTGAATTGGTGGGTTTATAAGTTTGTTGGCACTGATGAATCTATTAAGTCACGAATTTTAACAAGGGTTGAGATCTTGGCCCTTTCATTCACCTGATATTAGCCAGTTTAATCCATCCAGCACCTGTCTGGATGTGTTCGAGGTCATTATCCTATTGAAACACCCAACTGTCCAAATATAAACCGCCAAGTTGATTCAGGATGACGGTGAAGTTTTAGGTTATGACAAACTACTAGCTACACTCAATATTAACTGCCATCAATGGGATCCTAACCATATGAAGAGATTTCAGTAATAATTCTGAAAGTAATTATTAAAAACTACAACTTTCACATAATCATGTTACCTCTACCAGAAAAAGACATTAATTTCAAAAAAGGACATGTAAACCTCTGAGAATGGCTTGTTCCCAGTCAGGTCTGCAGGCCAGCTTCAAAACACTGTTCATCTCTCTTTCTAATCCAGCCACTTTGAGCACCAGGGTTCAATTTTTTTTATTTTTAATTTGCAAAAACTTAAAATTTAGAGTTTACTCCCACTTAGCCATGACTCAAACAGACAACTACATTGTTTTCATTTAGCTTTATTTTCAAATGCATAGACTGGCAAAGAGGAAAATTAACATTGCTCTTTTGAAACATCGCTCCAAAGCCACCAGCGTTTCCCACTCCACAGCTGAGTGAACATGGAATCGGCAGACTTTTTACACCGTATGCCCCCCCGCCACAAAAATATCAAACTACATTCCAAAATACACATTTTGGTGTATAAAAAAAACAAACCCATACCAAGGGTTTGTTTGGGATGAGTTTAAATTAGAATCCACATCGTGAAAATACCATCTTTAAAGAAGCCGTGTTCATTATAAAGCGAGTTCATTCTCTGATCCAGCTGATTGGATGTGAGTCAGAGGCTGTCGGCATCAGCAGCCTGCAGAGCCGAGGCCCAGTTCTGGTCGGACGGGGGGTCAGGCAGGGCCCAGCCCTGAGGAACCCCTGATCCATCAGGATGATCTGCTGCCACCAGGAACATGTCCCAGTCCCTCCTGAAACGACAACACACCTTATCAGGACCTTCTCTCAACACAGAGCTCACAACTTCTGCTGATGGAGAACTAAGAAAAATAGTGTCGCTACGACTGGATGGTGTTCAGTCACCTTGGTAGCAAAAAAGTCAAACCAACCAGTTCATTCGTTCTACATCTAAAGTTAGAGGCTGAAGACCAGAGCAGGTCCAAGGCAAGGCTCAAGAGTCTGCTCAGGGCCCACGCACTAAGAAAACCTTTTCTGTATTATCTGTATAGTTGCTATACTTTTGGTAAAAATATTGGTAAAATATAAAACTTGTTAACTTGTTTACTGTAGTGTTTATCAGTTGATGTTACTTTCAAATAAATAGTATTACGCTTAAATAACTATGCATTTCAAAATCCTTTTTTTTCAGTTTGCTACTCTTGTAAGGTTAAAATCAATAGCCATAATAACACTGGACATAGAGCGGCTTAAAAAAAGGCTTTGGCCTAAAAAGGCTTTGGCCGGCCCTGGTGCAGACCAACCTGATGTGTATGAGCGCCTGCAGAGAGTGCTCTGCTTGGCTGTAGTAGTCGGTGAAGGGCTGCAGGATGCCGTCAGCTGGAGGCTCATCTGCAAGACAAACACAGCCATGAGGAGGAGGATGAAGATCCAGAGCCGACCTGGAGGAATCTGACAGCCTGGCTGGAAAAGCTGATACCTCCAAACAACATGGAGTCCACTCTACGCTTCCTCTCCAGCTGCCGCTCCCTTTCCTTCTTGACTCGCCTCTCCTGCTCCCTCCTCCGCTCCTCCTGCTGCTCTCCTTCCAGCATCACCATCAGAGCCTTCTCCTCGGCCGAGTACAGCTCCGTCCTCCTCTTCATCACGCCCCTCAGCTGCTCCAGCTGACCGCTGAACGCCTCGTCACACTGCAGCTCCGTGCTGATCCCTTTAAACAACACAGCTTACAGAGTTATGCCTGCGCTTGCGGCTCTGTAGTCAGCTCATTAGAACATGAGCAGTTATGCTGAGTTAGCCTTTAAGCCTCTTGATCCAGAATGTCATCATCAACAAAGATTTTTGGAAATGTTTGCATGTTTTGCTTCAGAGCCAAAAAGAATCTGCTGATCTGGAGGGACAAGCCATCTCTGCTTTTATTTTATTTTAACTTTGTTAAAATTCTGAACAATATAATAAGGCATACTTCATAACATAAAAGGGAAATTTAATATAACTGAACAGAAAAGGATGATTCAAATACAAAACAAGCAACTTGGTATGAAAAATCATCACAACTTTCAGTTGTTAAAGTGAATTATTGGAATATGTTATTTATGATTCTATCTTTACAACCATAAATATAGAGCCATAAATATGGTTGTGTGAACTTGAACATGAATGCTTAGTTCTGCATTATTTTTGCCTACAACAGTCTGGCCTCTTGGTTTAACGGTGCAAAAACCAAAAAACATAATTTCCAATATTACAGAACCTGTTTATGAAGGTCAGAGTTTTGTCATATTTCATCATGAATATGATGAAATATATTCAACAATATTTTTAAAGATCTGACTTGCAAAATGAAAGCAGACTTTTGTACATTTTTACAACCATCTGAGTTTGATGGAACCACAAATTGGATCAGAACTGATCAGATTTAAACCTCCACAGATTTAATTGCATCACTTCACCTAAAGGTATCTAGTTTCCAAATAAAATGACAGCTGTCCCGACCTCTTTTTGAACATTTGATCAGATAAATATGAGGACTAATCTGGGTAAAAGTTCTGTTTTAGAGAGTAGAAACCATTAAAAACTTAGATAAATTTGGAGCAGAACATTGAGAACAACTTTACTTTTTTCTATTTTGGATGTTTCTCTTGTCTTTCATATGAATAACTCCTGGATACTTCACTTCTTTTCTAACTGGGACATGAAAAGAGAGTCAGGGGAATGCAGATCTCAGATTTGGGCCGTCTCTTAAAAACTGGCTCTATCATCTGCTAGTTGACTTAATACCAGTGAGTTTACATCACATTTTAACTGTTCAACAACTGAATTATTTCCGAGGAAAATGGCTTAAACTTCTGTCCCAATAATAAACAGCAGAACAGCATTAACCCGACCTTTCCTGGACGCCGCCTCCTTCCTGAGCCGGCGCAGCTTCTCCAGAGATCTCATTATGTCCTGCATCCTCTTCACATCGGCCTGCTTCCTCCTCACCTCACACAGGACGGCGTCTGCAGACAGCTTCAGCTCCTGCTCCTGAGAACCAAAAGCATTCAGCAAAACCCTCACCTTCTTCCTTCTCTACATGAACACAGTATTACCTTCTTCTTTTCTTCTACTTTTTGTATCTGTCTCATCCTCCATTTGTCTATGGAGGCCTCTTTCTCAGTACTGAGTTCTTCTGTCAGCACCTGCTCCACCTGCCGGTCCTTCTTGGCCCTCAGGCGCCGGGCCCTCCTCTTCGCTATGCGGGTCACTTTAACTTTGAGTAGATCTAAACTCTGGGAGTCAGTGAGTTTCTGAACTTTGGCCTGAATTTCTCTCTTTACGTGCAAAGCTATCTGATGGGCCTCAGACCAGCCGCTGTCTGAGTGAAGATTGTGCTGGAGAGAGAGACAGAGCTCCTTCAGCCGGGAGAGCAGCCGAGCTGCGCCGTACAGAGCCTCTCTGAAGGCGGGGACAGAGCCGAGGTCTGACCGCTGCTCCTGTGGGTTGTCGGGAGGTCCACCTCGGCTCTGGAGGAACCGGGTCAACCACTGCCGGTCCTGCCTCCTCTGCAGCTCCTCCTCATCCTCTGGGTGTGCTGCAGTTTCCCAGCTGCTGTCCCGTTGCAGAGGATGAGGCTGGGGGGGGGCTCGGTAGGGGAGGCCTCCATCGAGATAGTCCTCCCGCTGCCGGAGTCCGCAGTCTGTCCGGAAAGGAGCGGCGCCGAGCTGCTGGGAGGCAGCCTGAAATGTAGAGACTCCAGGGCTACGGAGCGTGTTTCCGGGGGCGGGAGGCGCCATTCCCGGGAAGCGTCCCGGTGGAGGACAGACAAAATTAGGCGGGGGGACAGACGGGTCGAATCCATAAGGAAGGGGAAACCGAGATGTACCGAAACCTGCTCCCACAGGAGGAGGTGCGGGGAAGTTAGCCGTAGGAGGAATCCATGGTGGAGCGGTGTGGTTCGGCTGCTCTGAGGCGGGCTGTTGTATCCCTCCCCCGAAGACATGATGCTGGGGAGCATCTGTCTGTCCGCGTTGATATGAACCCTCCATGCTGACTGACCATTACTAACTTCATACAACCATGATTAACAGCTTCTTCTGTTGCCGATTGGCGGCTGACAAACCAGCTTTTGGTGCATTTACTGCCACCATCTGGACTGGAGTGTAGCAGAAAATTATCCAAAATCCTTTTTTGTTGGTCAGACAGTGAAGTGCTTCACGGCAATAGAGGGCGGTACCCACCTTATTGCTAGCCCCCATGAGGCTTTGCGTGATTTATGGGCGCGACTTCCACCGCAACCGGAACCGCCATTTGTTTACATGTTAGCAACTTGCTAACCGGCTTTCCACAGAGGTTTTGGGATATAAAATATGTGGGAACTCCAGCTGATACAGCTTACACTCAGCAACGGAGGACCTTGAGATTCTGGTTGTGATGGACTAAATGAACCTAGATATTTTATTTTGTCTTATAAAAAATATTCCTGGCCCACACATAATGATACAGACTCAGATCATTAACTTTATTATTTTTAAATATAAACGAAAAATACAATTCACATCACACCAAGCTAATATTATGTAGTTCTGGTGTTTTACACTGTAAGCGCAGAACGGCAGCTCAGAACTCTGACCAGCTTCTCTGCTTTTCTCTTCTTTCTTACTGTCAGTATTTCAGAGAAACGAGCTGCTAGCAGCGCTGCTAAGTCACGGTCATTCCGTTACAAAACGTAATGATCGTGTTCCTGTCGCTCCCCGTGATTAAACTCACAATTACGACCCTCTGTACTCAGCAGCTCTCTGATAGCAGACTATGTGTCCGTGAACAAGTTTAACAAAATATTGTATTTTAACCGAAAAGAGTTGCGTAACTTCTATCATGAATCAGCCACGAAACCTACAAATTATAGTGAAATACTGCTACTTCCTGTGGGCGCCGGAAGTAAGACCCATAATCGTTTCCCCAGTAAGCCTCCCTGGAATAAGGTGGATAAGATCAGCCCTGTCAAACTAACACACAAAAGGCAAAATGAAGTTTGAAGCATAAACATAAAAATTTTTATTATGTCTATGGTTTGAATTACTGTTCAGTTTTGTTTAACAGACGTAGTCAGATTTCTGATGGCTTTCAAAGAAGATGGCCACATACAAATA
Source organism: Girardinus metallicus (assembly GCA_903067095.1). Classification (NCBI taxonomy): domain Eukaryota; kingdom Metazoa; phylum Chordata; class Actinopteri; order Cyprinodontiformes; family Poeciliidae; genus Girardinus; species Girardinus metallicus. The sequence goes on along the minus strand of CAEGAE010062196.1, from coordinate 10,934 downwards.
CTAGAAAAGTTTGTTGCATTCAGTGACATCAAAATATCTGAGCGTTTAAAATAAAAATGTGAAAAGTGTTTTTTGTCTAAATATGTGGACGTATATAGGTCTTCTTCCAGTTTCTTCAGGTAGCGCCAGCTATGAATTAATGCCACCTACTTGAAGTGAATTTCAAACATGACCGATTGCTCCTGGTTTGGACATTTACATGTAAAAAAAAAAAGTTAGAGACGAAATACAAATGTAAATGTAATGGTTTTTTTTAGTTCTAAAATATTGCAATACGTGTGGGATATGTTATGCAGTTGTAATCGTTTAACAGAACTACAACACAGCCGAAAACCTTTTGATTTAAAATAGCAAAACAAGGAAGATAATAATCCCTGGTTGGTTGATGCAGCCAAAAGAAAAACTATGTTTTCCGACTTCCGGTCGTATCTAAACGCACCTTTTTGCGTGAGTCTCGGTATACGCTTTGCGGAAGTAGGTGAAAGAGAGTCATAAGACCAGCCTGAAGATAGAAAAAACATGCATCCGTGACATGGATGAACATCCCCGGGCACCGTGACTCACCGCCACCCGCAGCAGGAAGGCAGCAGCGGCCTGAAGTTGCGGCCCGACCCGTTGAATTTGTGAGCAGCGTTAGCAGCTAACACCGGGGTTTGTTCGGCTGGCTGTCCGGAGGAGAGGGAGCGCTTTCCGAGCTGATTCAGTCCCGCCTGTATGTGACAGCTCAGATGGAGGAGATCAAAGTGTCTCCTGACTACAACTGGTTCAGAAGCACAGTACCCCTGAAGAGAGTAAGTAGACCCACCTCCTGGTGTTTATATCCATCAAGTTATCCGGAGACAGCATTGGAAGGTTGATTAAACACTCATGTTTTTTGTATTATGAAGCATAACTGGATGTGTCCATGTGCCTGTTAATAAGATGTGCTACCGTCAGATCAGAAATGTTGACTGGAGCTCCAGAATCTCCAGATTTATGAAGTCAATGGAGATCCCAGCCGTCCTTACTGACAGTGTGGTGCCAGGTTCGGTCCAGACTGGCCCTACTAATGGCATGGATGGTAGTTACTGAAGAAGGGTTGGTGGGCTGATGCCTGTGTGTTACATTAACAGGAAATACTATCAGTTAACCACATTGAACACACTACTCTATACTTCCTCACTGCTCTCTTGGAGCTTTAGGATCTTCACTAGCAAGACGGATATCAGGGAGAAAAACAAAGAGGAGACAACGGGGGCTGAAAGGCTTTTTTAATGGCTAAATTTGATTCAGAAATGCTTTATTAATCCCAAAGGCTTTAGGAAAGTATTGGCTTTGGGGAAAACGGATCTTCTGTGTCAGTCTGATGAACTATTAGCAGAGTTTTAATGCTTTGAACCTGAGATATTGAGACCTACCATGTATTGCACCCAAGCCGTCCTTTGCGATTATGATATTGCTCATGTTGATCCTGCCAGGCTAAATGTGTATTTTAGAGCTCTATGTATAATTGAACAGTATACTTTCATATGTAAGGTTGTAATTGGCTGCTATATGTCAGTGTACATGCAAGTTGCTTAAACCAGAGGCTTGCCTTGATTTGATTAAAATGTCTGCATTTGAATATTAAAATCTAGCTTCACGTCATGTGATAATTTTCCCTCATCATAAACATACCTGGAGTGTTGCTTTGATTCTTTCATGCATGCTTGGAAAATCTTTTTATCTCCCGTGGCAACCATTTAGGAGTGCCTAAACTCTTCCTCTCACAAAGCCCCTCTCATTTCCACAAAGCTTCTCCTTGAAGCTGCAATCTCCAGCAGAGCCGTCTCTCCCCCTGCTCCTCCAGACTAGTGGCAGTAGCTGCAAATCTTATGAGCTTATCAAATCAATTACTTCTGAGTTCAATGCTCCTAAGAATAGTTGTATAGTGGAGGAATATTGTTGTGATGACATGCTGAAGGTGAAATGGCTTCTTAAAACAAACAGAGACCCAATTTCAATTACAAAGTCAATTTTCTTTTAAGTCATGATTGATGCATATAGCATTTTTATAACAACTGATGGTAGCATAGTTATTTGATTGTGCTATAAAATGACACTATGGGCCTGGGAAATGCATAATACTGCTTTTTCGGAAGCTGAACGTCACATTGGTGAACTTGTGTTTTCTGCCATTGTTATGATGCTATGTAGGCAAACTGGCAGCCAGGAAGTTCAAGAGAAAGAAGAAAAAGAGAAGCTGCTGCTGAAGTCAGTCTGGTTTTAACAAGTGAGATCTCTAGGGTATAAATCATAGAATAGAGAATAGAAATAACCTAAGTGAAGTGACAGGCAAGGCAAAGCAAATAGATTCACACCAAGACAAAAATATAAAAACAGGAAGTAAGAAAAGATGCTGCAGAGGGAAGGCAAATTTATAGCACATGAAAGAAATACTGCAATTATTAAAAAAAACATACTCAGATTGACACAGTGCAAAACAATATTGCATTTATATTTGTTGCAGAAAGAAACAAACTATTTACAAGACATTCCAAAACTGTAAATAACAGCAGGGATGGTTCTAGAGTCTGACCACTGCTGGGAGGAAGGATCTGTGGTAACCCTGCTTACAGCACCCAGGATGCATCTTTCCAGCTCAGCCACAGCTCCCTGCATGGGGTGGGGGCATCATAAAGCCCATCAGCTTGGCCTGTTTAAAACTTCTAAGAGATTAAGAAGTATGAGTTGGAAAAAAGTAAGTTTATAGTTTGAGAATGTCAGATGCTATTCTGATATAATAAATTTGAGCAACTGAAATGAATGCAGTCAAGAAGTGTTGTTCCTCAGCTGGTGTGTGTCGGTCTAAAGCCAGACTGCAGCATCCAATCAAACCCTCCCAAACATTCTGCTTCGAGTCCAACCAAGTCTGAGCAGCTCAGCTGCTAAAACCTTGTTATTTAAAGAGCTACAATGTAAACTCTGCTGATCTGGGACTGGACTTTGACTGGTCCACTAACCTTCTTCTCCTGTTGGATTAAGCACAGCCATTTATTCAGTAGTTTTACACTGTACTCCACTGTACTCCAGGCCACTGTCAGTGTTAAATAATCAGCCACTCACTCCGTTTCGCTGCGGTTCCACTCAGATGCGAGGTTTTCACAGTGGCTCTGTTGAGCTGTGGTGCATCAGCAGTTTATCAGGAGTGGGCTGTTTGCTAATCAAAGAATCTATTTGGCCTCACCGGTGGAAACTCACTGCTTTCTGCCCTGAATGAGGACTGAAGGTGTTTGTCCAGCAGCACTGAGCTCATTCAGTCATGGTCACATGATTCCACTCAGTGGGGCCTTTGGATCACACGCTGTTCACTATCACATGTTGCATCTAAGCTGTGAGTGAGGCATGATTTTCACTGGAAAATCTTAAGGTAAACATCAGTGTGGTATGAGGGTTTTTTCTGAATATTGTGAGGAAATGTTAAAAATTCAAAGTCTAGTTGCAGTTTTTGAACATGTCGTATTTAAAAAAGAAAACGTAAAGCCCACTGTGTGTCATTTTTAAGATTGTACACATCAGGTCACAATATTTGAAACATTTGAGGTGTCCTGTTGATGTATGTCATAAATTCAAATAAGAGAATGTGTCCAAACGAACCTCTATGAAAGAGTGAACACATGAATCCAAGCATGTTTACTTTATGGGATGAAGTGTGGAGAAAGGAATATAAACTCCCTCTTTTGACACATTCTCAGTACAGTTCAGTGAGGGAGTTCCAGTCTTCTTTTTCAACATGTCTCCATTCTCTTTTTTGCATGATCCAACATCATCTCCACACATGAGGAGAAGAGAATCTGTTTAGAGATAGTCCATATGAAGCAAGAGGCTGTTAACAGTAGAATCAGCCTGACCTGTTATTGTTTTATTGCACCGACATGGACTGACAGGCTGTTGCTGGAAGTGATCGTGGGAAGGGAAGAGGCTGAGGCATTTGAACCTGTAAACCTGTAAACTTGTTTTATTGGCGTGACTGTACTGTGAACACAGAGACACTCGGGATTGACAGAACACTGGGAAACTAGTTTAACCAAGTCACTCACTTGAACCACTGACTACTAATTGTCTTGAAGTTGCTATCAGGACAATAAATGAACGTATTCTCCATGATGTCACCAATCTCGCACTATGACATAAAATGTCACAAAATCACTCCGTCCCTCTAAAATCGCTCAGAAAATCTTACAAATGTATGAAATTGCATCGAATGCTAACTATTGTGATACATATCGTATTGTGAGAATATTGGGTATCATACTGTATCGTGAGATTAGTGTATTGCTACAGCCCTAATTGTACAAAGAGTAGGTTAGAAAGATAAAATCTGACACCATCTCTTATGTTTACTGTTGGTTTTTCATATTTAACACAGATGGCTACTTTCATTCCTCTCAAACCACCTGTCTTCCTGTGTGAAATGTCCTCATTGCTGTCTTCAAGAAATTGTCCCTAAGATGTAAGTGAAGTGCTGGTTCTTCTGTGTTGGGCTGTTCTTTTGTGTAGCTGCTGTCCTGTTTCTCCAGTGTAGAGGTTTAAACATGTCTCACTGGACTGGACCCCACCGCTGAGTTTGGTTTGGGTGTTTTGTCCTTGGGGTGAACTACTTTGCTGTTAGTTTTAAAATGCACTGGTACATTGTGCTTAGAAAGTGCCATGGTTTGGCCACTTTCAAGCAACAAGACATGAACATTGAGTTCAATAGAGGGAAAGCCAGTGATTCCTGTGTCCCCATTGCCTCATCAGTAACCTTACTAACCTTATTATTGTGACTGTTCTTTAACTTTTAAACCTATTTGGGCTCCCATATGCTCAGAACTGAAGAAGTCTTTTTGAAGAGAGGAAAAACTTCCTTAAGAAACAAGAGAAGTCAGTTACTACCTGCTTAAGCCAGCAGTCTCAAACTGCAGTTCTCAAAGGCCAGACTCCTGCAACTTTTAGATGTGTGCATCGTCCTACAAACTGGAATTAAATGGTGAAACTGCCTCACCATCGAACTTGACTTTATGCTGATGAGCCAATCAGAGCTAGGTGTGCTGAAACAGAGACACTTCTAACAGTAGTACACCGACCCTTCAGGACTGGAGTTTGAGACTACTGCTTTAAGCTGTCAGGACCATCAAGTCTCGAAATGTGTGTACAGGTAGATTATTAATGCTTGATGTGGGATTTTTATGGGCATTTAATAAAAATTGTTTCTTTCTAATATGGTGTAATAGTGTATGGTGCATCATTTTTAAGACAAATGCAACCATCAGGTTACAGAACAAGTGTGTGTGTGTTTTCCAGATTATTGTTGATGATGACGACAGCAAGGTGTGGTCTCTGTATGATGCCGGCCCAAAAAGTATCAGGTGTCCAATCATCTTCCTTCCCCCAGTCAGTGGAACTGCGGAGGTGTTCTTCCAGCAGGTGCAGGCCCTGACTGGCTGGGGTTACAGGGTCATCTCGGTGAGTTCACCACAGCAGGAATCCACATGTGATCACTGGCATCTACAAGAGGATAAATCATCTCTGCTTCACTCATTTCTTACCTCTGACATTATGTAGAAATACACAAAAACATAAACTTTTCACATTCTAAAGTTTTAGTGTCTTGTCCAAGGACACAATGGCTGAGATGGATGGAGCTGGGGTTTGAACCAGCAACCCACTGGTTACAGGACTGACTCCTGCTCCACGCTTACCATATGTTCTTACAGAGCCAATGCAGTGCAAAGAGTCTAGCTGTTGTGACTCTTTTCAGCCATTCCTGATGCTTCACATTTGTTTTTGTATCAAAACTCAAATTTATTGAGAAGTGATCCGAAATATTATCTATATTATCTTTCCCATTTGTTTTAATCATATGTTGTTCTGTTTTAGCTGCAGTATCCGGTGTACTGGGACCTGATGGAGTTCTGTGATGGCTTCCGGAAGCTTCTGGATCACCTTCAGCTGGACAAGGTCCAACTTTGTTCTCATAGATCCCTTGAGGCCCGTTTATGCCTCCTTACGCACAATAATAAGTCCCCCTGTCTGTTACCATGTCGAGTAACAGACAGCCTCTTGCTTTTAATGTGTTGTTAGGTTGCCATTGTTGTTAGGCAATATAGCCATCATAAGACGGGTCAGACCCTGCGACAGACTGGCGACCTGTCCAGGGTGTACACCGCCTCTCACCCGGAATGTGGCTGGAGATAGGCACCAGCACCTCCCGACTCCATTAAGGGACAAGGGTGTAATGAAAATGGATGGATGAATGGAAGACGGGTCAGAGTTCATTCAGAGGAAAATAAAAGGCAGAGGAAATTTTGATAATTCACATTCTCTGAAAAAAACTTCAGAAGAGGCTCTGCAGTAGACAGAAGTTTTCTGTGCAGCTATCAGGGTATGTGGATGGAGAAGGTTAACTTTTTTTTCTGTCTTCTTCTCCTTGGTTCCTTGCACTAGTTGTGCATGAGGTGTGCCACACCGTCCCCATGATCATTGGTGGTATCGCACCTTTTGTTGTGTTTGGCTGCGCATTTGAAAGTGACCTGGCCTGATGTGACTGGTTTATGTGTGACGTGTGTATGACGTCTGTGTAACGCTGATCCCATGTCACACTCAGGTCCACCTGTTCGGGGCGTCTTTGGGAGGATTCTTGGCTCAGAAGTTTGCAGAGTATACTCACAAGTCTCCCAGAGTGCACTCTTTGATCCTGTGTAACTCATTCAGTGACACGTCCATATTTCACCAGACATGGACTGCAAACAGGTGCCACCGACTCACACTCACTGACATGATGGTTTCATTTTAGAGTCTCTTTATTCATGCTGCTTCTGTGTTGCTGCCAGTTTCTGGCTCATGCCAGCTTTCCTGCTGAAGAAGATTGTCCTGGGAAACTTTGCTAAAGGACCGGTGGACCCTAAGATGGCAGATGCAATCGACTTCATGGTAGATAGGGTATGTAACCATGGATGTCAGTCAGCTTTAATAATGACATTAACAGTTGAATCCTATCTTCATGATTGTGTTTATATGTTAACATCAGTCTGTTTTCCTTATGCAGCTGGAGAGTCTGAGCCAAAGCGAGCTAGCTTCAAGACTAACACTTAACTGTCAGAACTCCTACGTTGAGCCTCACAAAATAAAAGATGTTGCTGTGACTATCATAGATGTAAGTTTTTTTTGTTTTTTTTTATCTGTTTAATCTGATTCTATCCTGTGTATTCCAAGCACGTCTGACCTAGCTGTGTTGTTGATGTTGAGGTGTTTGATCAGAGCGCCCTCTCTCTGGAGGCCAAAGAAGAGATGTATAAACTGTATCCCAATGCTAGACGGGCACATCTGAAAACCGGAGGAAACTTCCCATATCTGTGCAGGAGCGCTGAGGTCAACCTTTACATACAGGTTGGTTCTGATTCACAATGTTTAACCCACTAATTTGCATTCTCTCTGAAGTGAGGAGAGTTATTGTTTGCAACCAGAAATGGACCAACACCCTGCATGTATACCAGGAAGCTTTCGTTGTTCTGAGTACAAAGTCCAAGGAAGATTTGTAACTTAAGATGCAGAGAAGGTCTTTTACTGGGAGTATTCTCGATCTTTGGGAAGCATTTTTATCACCTGCCCAACAGACATATTGTTCTGGTCGTTTACTGGATGAATTATCTGCAAATACCTCAAAGTTCATCTTGACCTTAACTGGGCTCCTGACTTAAACCCTGTTCAGGCAGGAACAGTCCTGGACAAGCTGATTTAACAGAGTAATAGGTTCTGTTAAACTCTATTAATGTTTCAAAAATGTATCATCTTTAGTGAATATTAATCTGTCATTTATTACAAGAATCGATCTGAAAGGTGAGTCTTTTGCTATCTGAGAGCTATCTTCTATTTAAAAGACCGACATCTTGTGACTTTATCTGCCTGGGGTTGGGTAGCAACCTGAGCAGGGAGGCCCAGACTTCCCTCTTTCCAGCCACTTGTTCCAGCTCTTCCAGGGTAATCCCAAGGCCAATTGAGAAATATAGTCCCTAACCATTCTAACCAGATGCCCAACTGCCTCCTCTTGACATGGAGGAGCAGCTCTACTCTGAGTCCCTCCCGGATTACTGAGTTTCTCAGCCTATCTCTAAGGGAGAGCCCAGACACCTTCTAGAGAAAACTCAGCTCGGTCGCTTATATCAGCGATCTTGCTATTTTGCTCTTTACCCAGAGCTCCAGAGATGTGACCACAGATGATGGTAGGAACATTGACTGACCAGTAAATTGAGTTTTGCCTTTTGACTCAGCTCTCTCTTCCTCACAGTGTGTCCTGGGTGGTTCATTTTTCCCTTATTCTTGAACAAGATCCCAAGATACTTAAACTCTTGCACTTGAGGCAGGAACTCATCTCTGACTTGCAGAAGGCAGTCTACCCTTTTCCCACTCACGACCACGTATTTTGAGAAGGCAGTCTACCCTTTTCCCACTCACGACCACGTATTTTGAGGCATTGATCGTCATTGCGTCCACTTCACACTTGGCTGTGAACTACTCAAGCTAAAGATGCAAATCCCAATTTGATGAAGCCTATAGGACCACATCATCTGCAAACAGCAGAGACATGATCCTGAGAACACCAAAACGGCTCTCATCAACACCTTGGCTGCGCTTAGAAATTCTGTCCATTCATTCTGTTATGAATAGAATCGGTGGCCCTCCATGGGTTCCCACATTACTGTGATGGAGGGCTTTGAGTGTCCTAATGCTTCTAAGAACTATGTTGTCCGGGGCTTCATGCCTCTGATAAGGTCACCCAAGACAAACTGATTATAGGTGAGGGATCAGACAAAGTGCAACCCAAAGATCCACTTTGTCTGGGTGAGGGAGCGCCAATGGAAACATAGTGGGATCACTGAAGAGGAAATGATACCCCTTCACATGGGCTCAGCACCTGTGGGAGGGCCTAAAGGGGTTGGGTGCAATGTGGGATGGGTGGTGGCCGAAGGCGGGAACCTCGGCGGTCTGATCCTTGGCTATATTTCATTTAAGATGAAATGTAATTAAGAAATTTATTCCAAAGCAGATTGTGTTTACAAGAGGACTAGACAGATTTATAAGAGTATCACATCATGTCTATGACATATTATGACTTTTTTACAATCTACTTTAGACAAAGTCCTCTTCCCTGCAGACAGAAATCTGTCCACAAAACAGTACCTATATGATGTGATGTAAATGTTAAATGATGGGATTTTGGTTTCTACTACTTTTCAGATTCACTTGCGTCAGTTCCATGGAACCAGGTATGCTGCCATAGATCCTGCCATGGTAAGCGCAGAGGAGCTGGAGGTTCAGCAGAGCCACCTGAGCTACAACCAGGACTCTGAGGACAACCAATAAGCCGACGTTTCCCTGCAGCCTGGCTCACCAGGACACGTTGACTCCTGAACTCATTTCACACCAGGCTCCATGAACTTTTCTGTGGAGTCTAACATTAAATCAAAAATTCAACTAAGAATGTTTTTATTTGTCAGATGAAGCAATATTTTCATATTGACATGTGGTACATTACCGCTGCTTTGCTCTGAAAACCATACACAACACCTTGCCTTATGTGGAATGATTCTTGCACTCATAAGCTGCCTGAATGGTGTGTTCATGTCTGTTTGAAAGAGAAATTGTAGTAGACTGTGCCAGCTGTTAACAGAATATTGAACACACTGGATATACAAAGACACACTGTACGTCTGAAAATTTGTGTAATTTACCAATATGAATTTTGTTTTTTTGGAATACAATTTTTCTTTTTGATTTCATATTTTGTTGGCTTTTGTCTTTTTTCCAACAAATTTTTAGTGCTTCAAGTACTAGAAGTACCATCCATACAAACCTGGTCAGACAACCGGGTAGATAATGGATGGATGTAACTGAATTTTAACGTTAAAATGAATGAACCAACTCTCTGAGTTGACCAAGTGTTGTCATGTCTGTTCCAAAGACATTTATTCACTTTTAACTAATATCAAGGAAGTAAGAAAATAGTTTAATCATAATCTCAATATGTTATGAAAATGGCCATCTTCATATGGTAATTTCTAGTGTAATACTTTGCAGCAAACAGGGTCCTGGATTCTGTAGTTTTTCTGCATTGATTTTGCATGTCCTCCACCTGTATCCATGTTCTCTTCAGGTACTCCAGCTTCTCCCGACAGTCCAAAAACATGACTGAATATGAGTGTGTGCTTGTTAGGTCTGTAAGACTGTATTGCCCTGACAGAACCTGACCCTGGATAAGTGGGTCCATAGATATGAACAAGCTTTATGTTCATATCTATTTGAAGGACCCGACAATGACAATTGGGTCAATGACAATCAATTGCAATTTGACATGTATGACCACTGCATAATGACATGTCCACTTTTTTTCCACAGTCTGAAGTAAAATCAGACCTACCCTTTCTTTGGGTCAGTTAGAATGACCAAAATTATTTCCATTTGCTGAATGACAACTTAATGACAACTTAATATTAATGTCCTCAAAATCAAAACTTTACATACACTTCCTCAATCATTGCCTTTGAACTGTATTACCCAAAGGTTCTGGGTTTCTTTCCACAAGTTTCCCTCAGAGGCTTGCTGGAATTCTGAACATAAAAACTTAATGGAATGAGACATCCAACTGTGAGATTTATGTGGATCCCTTGATTGGAATATAAGCAATGAAGCTTGTATTCCAATGCAGGCTCTGAAAGTGGTAGATATGTTGTGAAGCAGATGAAAACAGTTACATTACTCTGGTGGCAACATCACTGGGTGACAGGAAGTTGTATGTATTACAATAGTGTCCATATTGAAAAGGGGATTGAAAGAAACAAATTCAAGAAAATATATACAGTAGGGGAAAAAAGTATTTAGTCAGTCACCAATTGTGCAAGTTCTCCCACTTAAAAAGATGAGAGGCCTGTAATTGACAT
>CAEGAE010062192.1:0-35956 GCA_903067095.1 Girardinus metallicus | reverse complement strand
GACCTGCAGAAAGCTGGGGTCAAAGTTACAAAGGCTACTGTCAGTAACACACTACGCCACCAGGGACTCAGATCTTGCAGTGCCAGACGTGTCGCCCTGCTTAAGCCAGTACATATCCGGGCGCGTCTGAAGTTTGCTAGAGAGCGTTTGGATGTTCCAGAAGAGTATTGGAGGAATGGGCCAACATTCCAGCAACGGTGTGAGCCAACCTTGTGAAGACTTACAGAAAACGTTTGACCTCTGTCATTGCCAACAAAGGATATATTACAAAGTATTGAGATGAACTTTTGTTATTGACCAAATACTTATTTTCCACCCTTATTTGCAAATAAATTCTTTAAAAATCAGACAATGTGATTTTCAGAATTTTTTTTCTTCTCATTTTGTCTCTCATAGTTGAGGTCTACCTATGATGTCAATTACAGGCCTCTCATCTTTATAGAACTTGCACAATTGGTGACTGACTAAATATTTTTTCCCCCCACTGTACAATCAGTGAGGAGGAAGTCAAACATTTTTGTTTTAGCAGTCAAATTCAAAGCGCTGACAGCACGTTGAGATAAGATTTTAAGCTGATGAGCTCATCCCCTTCATGTGAGGAGGAGCAAAAGCGCAGAGAACATGTTAACGAGGGCGCGCCGCTCAGCTGACCTGTGGACGGGTTCAGCTCTGGGTCTCTCTCTCGCTGGTCTTCACAGATGTCGGTCAGGTGGTGGAAAAGTGCAGAAGTCAAAAGTCTTTCCTAATGTAGACAATTTATAGAAAGGAGTACAGACTGACGAAGCAAGCGAGAGAAAAGCTCACGTGTAAAGAGGAGAAAGATGTCCAAACGCAGATAGCATAAAACTACGGTCTACTGTCTGCTGCGCCATTAAAAAAAAAAAAAAAAAAAGTTTTACGTGTAAACTTTTCCATTATTCTGACAGAAAACCACAACGCCATCTCCTTAATGATGCATCATTCTTCGGCGGGGTTGCGAATATCCATTAGGGGCCAAATTACAGTAATAAACTCATTTATTTGTTTTTAAGTGGCAACAAGAGCCTTTAAAACAGATGTTGGAGAAATATCCAGTCTACTATTCAATGTAAAAACAACTTTAATTTGTTAGGAGGAGCCTGGCGTGGCTTGGGCTGATTACTGGTGTCATGGCAGGAACGGGATTTAGAAAGTCAAAACAGCGTTAAGTGGAATAAATAATTTTTGGAAAATTGGGATTTGTTTCACCAATGCTTGTGATGTCAGTGCACCCAGGAACTACAAGCATCGTTTTTTTTTTTTTTTTTTATGTCATTTGCATTTTTTAGGGAAAAAAATCCATTAAAATCAGAAATCACATTTTGGATAAAAAAAAAAAAATCTGAGCTTTTAATTTTAAGTCATATCGCCCAGTCCTACGTGGCTGTTGGGGGGTGGGAACTATTTTTTTAGCTCAGTGTCGTCATATAATGAGATTCAGGGTGGCTGCTGTCCCACATCATGCTCCATCTCCCAGAGCACCTTCTGAAATTTTCTGCTTCAGAGAAAGTTTTTATATATATATATATATATATAAATAATAATAAAATCTAATAAAGTTTGTACTCATTGGGAGTTCTCAGCTGTGTGTCCAACAATCAACAATCACCTTATCTGCATCTCTACCAAATAAATCCCCAAATCACTCCTTGGCAAATCAGCGCAATTACAAACAGGAACTTTACACTCCTCCTAAAACGAGCAGCTCATGAAATAAAACACACAACAGGAGTCGGCGCCTTTTAAAAAAAAGAAAAAGAAAAGTCCAAACAGGCTGCCAGGGATAGCCGGAATGTGTCCAAGGTATTAAATGCACATGAGAAACTCAACTTGTCCTGCAGGTCTCCCCCCGTCCCTCCTCTCTCACGGTCGGTTCTCACCAGCACAACAGCAGTAAACACCAAACCTCAGCATTCCTGGACACGCACGCACACACACACGCACACACACATTGAGCAGACACAGGGAGGTGCGTCATCTTCTCTGTGCTTCCAGCCGACTGGGGCAACGTCTGGGCTGCGCCGAGGACGGTTCAAGTGGTAGAACTGGAACCACGTGGCTACGTCACACCTGGAGTAATTGATTAATTGCACACCCACACATACACACACACACACACCCACACACACACCTTGACCCAGTAGAGACAGTCTGTTTGAATTATTTTGAGCTCATTTACTGCAGAAGAAAAAGAAAGGATGTTCACTGTCAAGTAAAATGAGAAGTATGAATATACGTACAGCTGCAAATGATGCATCATTCTTCGATCAGTGACCTTTCCAATCCAAAGAAGCTTTTTTTTTATTTCACCTGAATAAGGTTTCATCTGGAGGAGCAAAACTGAACTTACTCTTCAAAAAATATGGGAAAAAAGGCAAGAAAAACACTTTTTTTGTTGTTTCTGTCATTAGTATGAAAGAGCAAGATGACATTGACTTCTATTGCTCTACTCCTATGCAGCGACAGCATGAAAATCCAACTAAAATCTGCTGAAGTCCTATAACACCTCAATGCAGCATTTAAAAACACAGCTGATTTCTAAAATTAATAAGGAGCCGCTGCAAAGCGCCGGCTCCAGAGCCCGTTGCTTATTTCTACATTACAAAAGTTGAGAATCTGCAACTAAATGTCTGTGTTCTACGAAGCGCCGACTCAGGAAGACTAGATGAAAATGCACGCCTTCCCCATCCTGGGTTATTCCATAAAAAAAAACCATCTGAACCTTCAGAGACACATAAAGACAACTACAAAGTCGGCCTTCTGTCACCTGAACATTTCCAGGACTAAAGGACTGATGTCCCATTAAGATCTAGAGAAACTCATTTATATTTAGTCGGACTGTTTACAGCAACAGGATTGCCTAAAATAAAAGAGTCAGTGCATTTACTTGATGATTTTGATGATGGCATTATACATAATTAGTTACTGTATTATATTCTTATGATATGAAGCACTTTGTACTGCCTTGTTGCTGAAGTGTTCCATACAAACAACCTGGACTCTAACATAATGCTGTTTTGGGGTTGTAGCGTCGCAAGAGTTAAAAAAACAAAATAGCAAAGGGGTGTGAAAACATTTGCACGTCGCTGTAAACAAGCCGTGCGACCCATTTTCCAGTCGGCAGTAAATAGCAACAGATTCGTTCCTGTCATGCTACAAATAGTTCTTGTTCTCCGGTTCTGAGGTCGACATTTGGAAGGTCAGGAATTTGTGTGAACCGCCACAGCTTTCCCCCGCCAAAGTCCGAGGTGAACGCCGACGGAGGGAGAAAAATCTTCCCCGCCCTCTGCACCGGCAGCTGACGCGCCGCGACTGCGTCCAACCCAGAGCCGTCAGAGCGCGTCGCCGCGCAGCCGGGGGACAGGAGGAGCATTTCATACTCAGGATCGTCGGAAAGTTCTCCTCCTCCTTAAGCATTCATTCCGCCGCTCAACCCAAGATTTCTAGACCCTGTCAGAGTGTTTTCAGCATAAATCTACATCTTAAGTCTTTTTTCTTGTTGTTGTTGTTGCTTCCTGCTGAGCAGACAACGGGACGTCTGTGCCAGGTTTCTATTGAAGCCAGCAGTAGAAGCCGAGATGGGGAAAGTCAGCAAAACTGTTTGTCACCCCACCTTAAAGAGACACAAATAAAGAGTTAGCCTTCAGACCTGGCTTAATAAATAAGTAGACGCTGTAAGCCAAGTTTCCTTCGAAAGTTAAAATGAACAAGCTCAATAATAAATTCCTTGTGTCTGCACACGCGCGCGTGTGTGTGTGTGTCCCTGAATTCCAGCGGGGCACCACAGCTCAAGGAACTAAGCCCACACTGACACAAACAGCTGCCAAGAAGCCGCGTACACACACAAAGTGTTGAGTCACAGAGTGCAGTCGGTATATAGGTGTGTGTAAGAGACAAGTTAAAATGCTTAAAAAATGCTTTAAAAAAAAAACAAATTCTGGACTTCATAGTCTTTGTTTATTTTGGCATTTTGATCCAAAATGAACTGTCCAGGTATAAAAGTGTTGTCTTTTGGGACAAAGTCAATATCTCGTCTAAGAGGAAGCAGGAGGTGAAAACAGCACGAAGGCCACATCACGGTTCCCAGTTCGCTTCACAATCATCCCTGTGTGGCATCACTTCCACTTGGGTTTTCAGCAGATGACAGCATGCAGCTCAGACCGTGCGCACCGATCGATGAAATCAAACTCCCGTTCACAAGGGGGCGCCAAAGACGGGAGGCCTGCAAGTCAAACCACAAAACGAGGAGAGAAAATAGAGACGCTTGCTTTGAGAAAAAGAAATCTGTCGAATTCCTGTCGAGAGGAAATCATTCCATGACTTTGTTGTTTCGTTTTGAGTTGGAAATTCTCCAGCCAATCAGGAGAAAAGTGGTGCATTTCAATCACTGCTTGACTAACTTTAATTAGTTATGCAATTGAATTTCTGGACTCCATTACCCACAAACATAATCAGACAGATCTAAGTGTGCTCCAAAAGAGTGTACCCAAGAACTCCCAAAAGATGTGGGCGTGTGTGGGGGTGTGTGTGTGTGTGTGTGTGGCATAACGTCTCTCCTCCATCCTTGACGTCATCCTTACTTCTCCAGAGGGTTGACATCACCTCAACCCTTTTGTCTCTCCCTCTGGCACAACACACACACACACACTTTGAACACTGGAGCATCTGAGCTATCCACCGCAGATATTGATTGAGAACACACACCCCTCTTCTCCTCTTCTTCGCTATAACCAGAAATCAACTGAGCATCTCTGTTGCCATGGTTACAGGCTAAGTGGAATCCATTAGTGGAGGAAGAATCACAGAATTTGCTAGATGTGATCCATCTGTTCATTTCCGCCTCTTTTATTTCCTTCATGCGATTTCCAGGAGCAGATTTAGATCCAGAAGCTGTTAACAGCAGACCGACATTGTTACAGAAAAATGTTTACAATTATTAGCTCATTGGGTTTTTTTCTTTTTTGCAGCCAACCAACCCTCAAGAGACAGAGATGACTCTGAAGACGAACACTGAGACGTAATCGATCTGAGCCTGTGTGTGTCAGCAAAGGGAACGAGTCAACTTAGCCTGCTAGCTTAGATATGGAGTCAACATGACCAACAGAAACCTACTGAGACGGGCTGACGGGGTTAGCAGAGAACCTAAAAAACACCACAATAGATTCTGACAAAAGGCAAATGTTTGACTCAAAATATTACAAGAAGTTGTTAAGAACTTCATATGATTTCTTCAGCACCATATTAGCGATTTAAAGTCTTGCTTCTCAATATCTTCTTTGCCTCACGGTCAGTATTTAAAGTTTGATCCTCTAGAAGAGGTGACAAGGATCGACGCGATTGGCCATGGCACAATTTTCTGGTAAACAAAGTGATCAGTTTTACACTCACCAATTCTATAATCTAAAAGATCAAAACTTTTTCTGATCAGGAAGCACACCATGCCTACGCAGGTGTGCTCGCGTCAACAAAAACACTCTTCAGTGTGGAAGTTTTGTCTGAATGAAGCCAGGACGTACAGCAGGTTCTCTCAGATAAAACTGCTCCATCTTCATGAGGCATGTTGACAGATACTTTCAGGGTGCGTTCACACCAGCCATGTTTAGTTTACTTTAATCCAACTCTGACGTGGACCAAAAAAAAAAAAAGTTTACTCTGGTCCGCCTTCAAATCCAGATTCCTGTTCGGTGAAAGTGAAATCTGATGCGGTTCAAATGCATATGTGAATGCCAAGCAGACCGAAGACCACTCCAAAAGCAGGAAGCGGACTGTAGTGCATGACATTCTGGGTAAATACAACCAAAACAAATACGGGTGTCTAGCACCAGCGGGAGAAATGGATCTTGGTCTTTTGCCGCAGACAAAAGATCAGGATATTTTTTTTGTCTGTGGCAAAAAGAAATCTGATACATCTTCATTTTCATTTTATGGAAAATGAAGTAGTGCTCAGTGTAGTCTTCTGAAGTTTCAGTGTCCTTTCCTTCAGTAGTTCTTGATGCAGCGCCTCCACAGGTGAGGAGGGGGACTGGTTTTTCAAATAGTTTGGATCGGTTGACACAGAACAGTGTGAAAGTGAATCACGCCAATGTTGCAATATTTTTAGCAAATGTTGCGATTTTGCTTCGCATTGGAACCGAGTCTACCGAACTATCAGGTGGGAAAACACCAAGAGAGAGCAAGACTTCCTACAGATAACAGGAAGCCTGATTGTTTTGTACCAAAGTTGTCCTTTTAGTTTAAAATTGGAATAATTTGAAATCAGTATGACATTCAAAGCTTTACAAATACTATCAATACCCAATCTGTATTGTTTCTTACCGCTCATGTCTAGAAGAGCGGTAAATACTTTTTTGCTAAATTACCAGCGGTTAAGGTAGTTTGACATGATGTTCTTATGAGCAGTACAAATTGCACACTCCACATTATTTGTCAATATAGGTTGAGAGAAGACAACAGAACTCCTCTGAGAGCGTTTGCATTAAAGCAGATTTATTTTGAACAGGCACCAGAACTTCAGCTGTGAGGGAGGATCCGCAGCACCCGATAAAAAGCAACTACTGGACAAAAGAACTGTGGTCAAGATCTAATTAAATAACGCAGTGAGAAACGAGAGGCGCACACAAACACAGCTGAGTCTGACATGTTAAAGGAACCATGAGCAGAAATTGACAAGTCACGCTCTCCAAAACAATGCAACAAAAACCTATTTAACCCCAACAGGGTCACGACGTCACTAATGGCTCCATCATCCACATTGATTCTCCCCCGTTTCACCTCTACTTCCCGTTTGCTTTGCAGCACTGGGCTCCGGGCTCCGTCTCTGCCAAACCACAATCAATAGGACTGTTGTACGCATTTGGTGTCCATACTTTTTTTGTATTTTCCAATAAAGAAATGCTCACATAACCTCTGATGTTTCATTTCCCCCTGCGCAGAAGGTCATTTGCCAGTTAAAGAGCAAAAGTGTGTTTGGTTCTTTATTGTTGATTTCACGCTGTTCTAACGAGACAAACGACTACAGATGGCATTATTCTCCTCTCCGCCCTGTTGTCCTCCTTCCTTTGCTTTCCGGTAATACAAGAAAGGCTCAGGCGGCGCAACGCCCGTGACCAGACACTTCCTCATGCATAATTTCTGCTCCCTAATAAATGTGGAATTTTTGGGGGCCAGATCAAAGCAAAAAAGTCTGGCTTTAATAAAGACTCGTGCGGAAAAATAATAGAACACGAACGTAGAGACCGCAAACCGTCCTGATCCGGGAGTTTGTGATGTCTGTCGAATAAATTATTTGCAACCGGAGCACGGCAGGCCTGAGTGCACACGCGGCAGGTAAAACCAATTGCTCGACCTGAGCCGTTCCTCTCTGCTGGGCCTCCATTATGGCTCCGGGTCAACCTCCTGGCATGCCTTGCAATGAAATTAGGTCAGCAGCTAATGCAAAGGATCTGTTTGATGGAGCACACACACGTTGATGGTGTGTAAAAACACATGAAAAGAGGCTTTTTGCTACAGGGGTGGACATTTATCGTATATCGCAATATAGTTCTCATTATGATAAGAATTTTGAGTCATTGTTGCCGTAATAAATTCTAATTAATGGTTAAAAACATCCAAACCTGTTTGTGTTGATTGGTTGTTCAATGAGGACATCAATAAATATCCAAATTTGAAAATATGATCAAATGAAGTTGCTGTGTAAAGTTTAGTGGTGTAAATCATACTTCTTTATGTGACTGGTGTCACAAAGAAGTGTATTCAAAATGGGTATGCTTTTCAACAGAGTTAAACTCATTTTTATCGCACATGTATAGCAAGAAGACAGCAGTTCAAGGTGCTTTAAATCCAGACATCAATTATGAAACAAGAAATAAACATCACATTTTGTTAAATGCCATCAAAATCATCAGGAAATTCCACTGACTTTAGGACATTGGTGCAGTAATCATAGTGATTAATGATTACTGATCAGTATGACATTCAGATGATTGCAGCTAAACACAAAGATCTTGCCAAGACATCAGTCCTTTAATCCTGAAAATGTTCTTCAGGAGACAGAAGGCTGACTTTGTAATTGCCTTTATGTGTCTCTGAAGGTTCATGGCATAACTGGGAAGGGGGAAGGAAAATGATGCAAATATGTTGATCGATGTTTCGCTTTTAATCAACAAAAACCTTTGAGCCTTGAGCCAAAGGAAGTCAGCGTTTCAGCTGTTTTGCAGTTTTCTGGAAGTTGGTTTGTAGCATTTGTGTCTGTGGGGCTATAACTGCAGTGTCCTGCCGTCACAGCAGTAGTTACCTCAAATAAGTAATAAACATGTCTTGTCGTCACTTTTATACTTATCACATTTGTATCACAAAATATGGCAATAAAACTTTAAGTCCACATCGCCCAACGCTACTGACGTCAGTGCAAAACAATTTCGAAATGAAAGGATCTGCAACAATTTAATAAAAGGTGGATCAAAAGTGGACACCGGTCATCGCACGGACAGAGAAAGACACAAGACTGTAAAAGGAAATGAAGGACAAAATGACAAGTAGGACATCTTTGGAACAGTGAGGTGGCTGGGATGTGACAGTAAGTAGAAGGTATTCTGAATTTCATGGTGTGCTCATTTGACAACAACTATTTAACATGCATTGAAGTGCTTTAAAAGGACTTGACGTTTTTTCTACACACTCCACACTTTCCTTTCCAGGCTTCTATTGTCCCTGATCACTACTTAACACAGGAAGAGTTAAGGCTGGTCGTTATTATCTTACCCAATGCTTAATTCGTCTTTTGAACAAAGGCTGCCTTAAACTTACAAAGTGGTGAGACGATGGCGAGAAGAGCTGGATCCTGCAGCAGAGTGGGAGGGAACAACCTCCTTCTGTAAAACCGGAGACACTAATTGTTTTATAATGCAGGGCTCTGCAGCCTCGTGTGTCTCTTTAGGATCTCCATGGCGGCTTTCATCAAAAATTATCTCAAAATGAGCAAGAAAATAACATCAGTAAAGGGCTATTTGCCTGAATTCAAGAGGAGAAAGTCTATTTTCTTTCTCTTATGCTTAAAAAATATGCAATAAAGACATTTTTAATTAACTTGATTGTCTATGCTAAAGTGTAAAGCAGAAAATACTATTCAGTAGGACAGAAGACAAAAAAGGGTGACCTCAGGTATAGCAGCATCTAGAACTGTTTAATCCAAAGTGCGACCCCTGACCTCAGCTGTTGATGCAGGCGAATACCTTTTGAAAAATGATTTAAAGGCACGATTTTAAAGACAAATTAAAATCTTTAAAACTGAAAATTTTAGGTACGGCACAGCTTAGTTTTCTTTCATTAGCCTTTATTTTTGCTTTTATTTTAATTTAACAGTTATTTTAAACTTTCAGTAAGTTTTACTAAATTGTTCACGGATGTCCAACGGACTGAGTTTGGCTTATTTTGCAAATAGTAATGGATAAAAATTTCTGTCTGAAGTCATGTAGAGCTAGGTGAGGGTTTTTGGGGTAGACAAAAATGCATTTTGCAATTTTCTGATTTTATTTGTAAAAAGATTTTAAGAATTCCACACAATTTTAATTTCATTTCATATTATTTTTTGACAATCACAAGAAAATACTTGGGAGTTTTTGGTCGTACCATGTCATGACGTGAAACGCTACCGGGGTGTGAATATTTTATCTTCACTGTTGGTGCTTTAAAGGTTTACATGGGTGCTTAATGTCTGCTTATTTCAAGGTGTACTCCACGGATATGGACATTTTCAGCTGGAGCTGTTTTCAAATAGCTAAACCTTTACAAAACCACACTTCAAAAAAATCCAAACAATCCTATTGAGAAAATAATCCCGGCCACTGACATGCATAAGCATTAACGTAACTAAGACTGTGAGGAAGATGAAGGTGTGGAGAGGTTGTGAAGACTTGATGAGAGGCAACAGATGGAAACAAGAGGCTCCAGGGCCAAATCCTGTCAAAATGAATCAAGAATCCCGAGTGAGGTTGGAGGAGTGAAGACCTTCATCTGGCGGGGAGTTTTGGAGGGTATCTTATGTATTTTCCAGGCAAATAGTATCATTTTAATTGACAATTAAGTAATTGTTAAGTTCAGTTGTTAAAAAAAAGCTGTATATATCAAAAACAACTTAACAGAAATTTAGCCGAAATCAAAGCCATATCCGACACCTTGAAATTGGCCTCTGTCTCTTTAAGAACCTCCTATCTTTTTGGACACTCCCCCTCCAGCTAGTCTTTGGAGCAATGTCTCTCCATGCCGTTTACAATTGTTCTTAGGAACGTTGTAGACTTGCAGTTCCACCAGGTGTTTGCTGCTGCCGCTAGTCTAGAGGAGCTGAGCAGAGGCGTGGTCTGTGGAGTCAAAGTACCAAGCTGGCGCTTTGTATGAGCAATGGCTGAATGGTTGCCATGGGAGATTTGAGGGTTTCTCAAACATGCATGAATAAGTCAAAGAAACACTCTGGGTTGCGTTTTGGTGACAACATGATAGAAAGCTCAAAAAAGTCAACTTTTAATAATAACCACACACTAAAAATTCCTGACCTTATAAAGAGCCTACATATGTCTGGTGAAAAAAGTCCAGTACATCCATTGTAAGACTGGAGGAATTTCTACATCCTGTGTTTAGTATTATTGTTGTCTGGGCCTTTATCCAACCTGAGGCAGAGTTCATGTTTGTGAAAGGAGGGAAGGGGAGAGGGGGTGCAAACATTACAGGGAAGAAATGTTCAGACCTCCTCTCTCTCTCCCCAAACCTCCACAAGATGTCTGAGCTTTTACCAACCCTGCTCACAGCCTTACAAGTTCCCTAGGTGGAATGGCACAAACATTTACTACCAGGCGACAACAAGTTCAGCGACTGCCTATTATGGCGTGTTCACACTGGCGGTCCTTTAGACCTTGTTAGATTCATCCATCCATCCATTTTCTTCCGCTTTATCCGGGGTCGGGTCACGGGGGTAGCAACTTAAGACGGGAGGCCCAGACTTCCCTCTCCCCAGCCACTTGTTCCAGCTCCTCCAGGGAAATCCCAAGGCATTCCCAGGTCAGCCGAGAAACAGTCTCTCCAGCGTGTCCTGGGTCTTCCCAGGGGCTCCTCCTGGTGGGACATGCCTGGAACACCTCACCAGGGAGGCCACCTCAACTGGCTCCTCTCCACGTGAAGGAGCAGCGGCTCTACTCTGAGTTCCTCCTGGATGACCGAGCTTCTCACCTATCTCTAAGGGAGAGTCCAGCCACCCTACGGAGGAAACCCATTTTGGCCGCGACCTCTTTTTTCGGTCATGACCCAAAACTCATGACCATAGATGAGGGTGGGAATGTAGATCGACTGGTAAATCGAGAGCTTCGCTTTTTTGCTCAGCTCTCTCTTCAACACGACGGACCGGTACAGCGGTGCTTCACGGCAGGTGCTGCACCAATCCACCTGTCGATCTCCCGTTCCCTCATTTGTGAACAAGATCCCTAGATACTTAAATTTCTCCACTTGGGGCAGGACACCCCCTCCCCCGGCCTGGAGAAGGCAGTCTGCTCTTTTCCGGCTCAGGACCATGGCCTCGGATTTGGAGGAACTGATCCTCATCCCGGCCTCTTCACCGGGATGAGGAAACGGCGCAGTGAGAGCTGCAGATCACGGCCCGATAAAGCCAACAGGACCACATCATCCGCAAAAAGCAGAGATGCGATCCTAAGGCCACCAAAACCTTGTTCGAATGAGAACCAAAATTTAAACATTTCTTACATTTTAAGCTGCTGTGGTTCACTTTCACACTGCACTGTGTAAAATGAGTCAAACCCTTTGAAACACCTGTCCACCTCCTGCCTGTGTCCACCAAAGGAAATGACACAAAAACCTCAGAAGAAGGCATGACTGTAACTTCCTTCTTCACAAAATGTAAACAAAAAAGGAGTAGTGTCAAATTTTAGCAGTTGTAGGATTTTTCTTTTTGTCAAGGACAAAACACGTTATTTCTCTTGCTAGCACTACATACACACATTTGTTTTGGTTGTATTTACCCAGAATGCCCTGCAAAATAGTCTGCTTCTTACTTTTTGAAGCGGTCTCCTGTCCGCTTGGCATTCACATATGCCTTCCAGAGTTCCCTTCAACCTGACCCAGACCGAGGTTTGTAGGTGGACTAGAGTTTGCTTTTATTGTCTGCTTCAGAGATCAATTACACGTTCACACCTCCACAAATGAACCAGACAGCTTTCTAGGCAAACGAACTGGAGTTTGATTAAAGTGGACTAAACAGGGTTGCTCTGAACACACTAAGAGAATTGAAGAAGAATGACATGTTTCATTGGGTCAAATTGATCACCAGGTTAAGTTGTGGAAGGGTTACTAAGACCTTTAGAGATGCCTAAATTGTTTCCCCCACCTACTGCCGTAGCAAGTATTTTAGAGAAAATCCAGCATATTTGGTACTTACACCAGCTTTCCACCCTGCTATTCGTAGTAGAAGTCTATCTCACTTCTCATTTTCAGTTGGCCACATCAGCGCAGCTCCCTTTCACCCTGGAATCCAAGAGGAAATGAGCCTCCAATTAGAGAAAGAGGAAGATGATTTCTAGGTCCTCTTTTTATTATGGCGAAACATGAGACCATAGGAGACAAAGGGAGAAATGCCGCAGTGTGGTCACTTTCACTTCCACCTCAGACTTCTCAGCTGCAAGCCTTTCTCTGCCATCATTTCTCATCCTTGAGTCTGCTTACACATGCAGAGCAGCCTCTACTTAAACATCTCCACCTTCCTGTGTGTTAAATATTAAAACTTTGGAAACCCGAGAGCCTGAACCGACAGGATGGGATCCAGCGTCACCTGAAGGGTCTCTGGACATTCTGTCCAAGGACGGAGCAAGCACAGACGTTTCAGGGACAGTTTCAAATGAAGAGTGGTGATAAACTGCTGTAAGGGCTACATAGCCTCATTGATTCTCCAATATGGCACAAGGACCTTAGCAACGCCTACAGATCCAAGCAAGACCAACAGAGGACAATGATCAATACTCTGCAAATTACCAACCCTCACCCTTCACCCGAAAAGATCTTCTTCATAAAATCCGACTCCAAATACAGAGAAACGGTCACAAAGTGATCCTGGAACAAGCTAATCGGGATGAGAAGTAATCATGCTCCAGACAGACAGACCAGTGATCCTGACAAGCTTTTCCCCAGGACACAGGCTGCACTTTCTCCGCTTCATCGTGTTCACATTCAAACAACACATTTCAATTCACTGGAAACAAGTTCAAACAAAACGTCTTTGTCCGCTTGTGGTGGGGTTCAAATGAAGTTACAACAGTTTTTCTTTCTAAAACACAGGCCACCATTAGGAAATTACACCAAATAGAGCAACAGAAGCTAATATCTAGGGGTCTTTTCTTGTGTAGAGTATATCAAAATTATGCTAAAGAGAACGCAGCTTGGGAATCTGAAATACGGAGACGCAGTGCTACATGACACGCTACAGGCTAGCGCTAGGAAAGCAGACAATCCAGGAGCACTAATTATTTTCACTGGTGCTGATTGGCTGCACCCTCAAGAGCAAAAATTAAAAAGACTTACTGCTAAGATGCTAACGTCTTAGCATCTTGCAAATATTTTAGCATTTTAGTTCTACAATGGCGTCTGATGTAGCCTTGAAGACTAAGGAGGGAATACGTAGAAAACTTTGATTAGTGTTGTGGATCTTACCTCAGCAAGATTAGTGTTAACTACTGAAATATATATTTTTAAAAAAATTAAGATTTAAATTGGTCAATTCAGATTAAAACTTGTTAAAAAAGCCAAAATATCTGGTTGGACTTCCAGTCTGGTGTTTAGATTCCCCCCCCGCCCCCCATTGTCCACGCCTATAATTTAAGTTTACATTTTTCTCAGTTTCGGAAAGAACTTTTTTTTTATTGAATAGCTTCTTTAGATTCACATGTACAATAATCTTTATTATTATTGTTAAAAACGTAGAACCCCAGACCTCCAAACATCAGCTCTCAACCAATGAAGTGTTCATTCAGCAGGAAACAGAAACACTTCAAACACTATATTTTTCCCCTCCTTCTGATTCCCAACGATTATCCCGAGTCTCTGTGTGTGTTACCATGGCAACAGCCCTGGCTCATCATCCTCCTCTGCCCTCCGAGTCCAATCCTGCGCAGATTAGATAGGGCCGTCAAACGGAAAGAGCTGAATCCTCCGAGGATTAGATCTGGGAAACAGAAACTGTGACAAACTCGCAGCTCAGCATCCAGGCTGAAGTCGATCTTCCAAACGACAAAACCCAAGTTTACTTTTGTTCTGTTCGTTCTTTTTTGTCCCCCATAAAAATTGCCTGCTGACCATTTTCTCCTAATTTATTTATATTTTGGGGGGAAAATAGGTTTTAAAATGACTCTGCGGTCTCTCTGTATGCTGCCCTTTTCATAACAACAAGCCATCGCGACCAGCAGCTATTCCTCATCAGGGTATTTTTTTATATTTAGATGCATGATGATATTTTAAAGATCAGTAGAAGTCTGCACCAGCATCATGCACAGGCCCTGAGGGAGGACATGAGCCCCGTTAAAGTGTGTGTGCGTGCGTGTGTGTTAGTCGACATATCAATGACACTGGATTAGGTACACTTCGTTTAGTACCAAGAATGCCTCCGGTAGACCAAACGCATCAAGAGGATGAGCCTGAGGGCCACGCGCCGAGAAACAAGACACGGACGCCGTCGTTGTTGTTTCGGTTTTTACAAAATTTGAGCAAATCTGTTGTGTTGCTACTAATAAATCATGCTTGCAGGCAAGTGTGAAATTAAGAGGAAGTCCGTTTGACCATGTGAAGGAGAAAAGAGGAGGACAAAGCGGCGTCGTATTCGACGTGAGGAGAAGCGGCATGACAACATTTCCCATCGAGGCGAAGTCGGCGCAGCGTTCGCTTATCTGAGCAGGTTTATTTTCTGCACCAGCCCTCTCTAAAGTAGAGTAACAGAGACATTGAGCTCTTTAAACTTCCTTTTAAGCTTCACCACAAAGTCTGACCGCATTCAACACACACGCACGCACGCACACACTCGATTCAGGTAAATACAGATCAGAGTGCATCATTCTTCGCGGTAGAGAGAGCCGTTAAAGACAGAAGACCGTCAAACCTGCTGGAGACCATAAATATCAGTTTTTACCTTTGCAAAGTAAAGGTAGTTAACTTTACTTAAGTTTTAAATTTAAACATAATCAACACACCCCTACACACAACCGCACACATCTTAGAGGTATTAAGACACAAACTCTGAAAGACATCAGCTTCATTTTTAGTTTCGTAAAGGAATCCACCGAACTGCAACTCTTCATATCCCAACAAGGTTTTCGGATTTTGTCCCATTAGAGCGACAATTTCCAGTATTTATGAGTCTGTGTGACAGAACAACATTAAGTTGTGTGGAATTGTTGAGTGGAAGTGCAATGAAGCATAATTTAACATTTCTATAAACTCAATCTGATGTAATACCACAAAAACAGCTGCAAGTCTGACTCTTCCCCTTAAAGTCAGTTTGGACAGAGAGCGACTCAACCTCAATTTTCACGTCCTGCCACAGAACACAAAGTCAGACTCTGGTCTGTACTTTGACTGGACCATTCACCACGTGTGCGTATGCTTCCACCCAACCCTTTCCACTTCAGCTCTATTTGTTAAAAATGACTAGCCAGCTTGGAGGTAAAACTTCACCCCAACCTTCTGCAACCAGCATGCTGTTTTTCTCCAGCTCATTATCATACTGTCTGACCAGCTTCCCTGTCCCTCATGAGGAGAAGCATCTTAATGCGTGTTTCCCTGTGGGGACAGATAGTGTGTTCAGGGTGGCGTCCTCTGCTATAAAGGTCAGATTTGGTGGAGAGCTTGACTGATTGCTGTTTGCTTAACAGAATCTCCCGCGTTGCCGTGGGCAACACGGATTTCTTTACTTATTTTATTTTATATTAATTTACCAATTGGATAACTTGTGAAGGCAACTGGTTGTGCTGGATTTCATTTTGAGGTTTCAGATCAACGGGGCTGAATATATATGTGAGCTCTTGTATGTAAATACGTTTTCACATGAATGAGTATGGATGAATAATTTTACCAGACACTGTATTCTGATTAAATGGCTTTTTCAGGCATTACGGCTGGAGGGCCGTCTCCATCCGTCTAACTGCCATCGAGTCAGATTAAACAGTTTACGCCTTCATCAAACCTAAAAACACCAAACATCAGGAAAACAAAAGGGCCATCTAATCACAAACACACACACAGTCCACCAGGCGATCAGACAGACCCAGTCTCCCCTCCCCCCTGTTTCAGTTTGACTGCCCCCCCGATCCAGTTACCTCCCCCCCCTCCATCCAGCCACTAAATCCACTTACAGGCCACTGTGCCACTGGCTGATTGTTTTCTCTCTGGCAGCCGATGCTCTGCCTCCTTTCTCCGTCCGCAGCACCTAATCAGCCGTCAGCGGGCGCGCGGGGGGGGACCGAAGGGATCACGAAATGTAAATTTTTTTTTTCTTCTTCCCCTCTCTGATGAAAACGTTCAAGCTTTCAGATGCATCGGCGTAAAAGCCCGAGAAGGAGAAGAGTTCACAGAGACGCGTTTGGGTTTTTGGCCGCGCTACCTCATGCTTTATCAAAAGGAAAACACCGCACACAGACAGGAAGTCTCTCACGGGCCCCATCTACAGCAGCTACACACGATGGTTTTACGCCGCAGAATTTGCATTTAAAAAGACAGGACTGGAGTTGGCGTCAAAAGATACAACAACACACACACACAAAAAAAGACCTTTAAGGCTCGGACAGTGAAACAGGCATGGGCAGGTTACATCCATCACGGTATTATGCAGGTACAGCCGCTAACATTTTCATTCATTCATTTCATGCAAGAGAAAACACCACAAAATGCTAGGCATGCCGGGGAAAGCCTATCGTTCCCCCTCTCACTTCTGTCTTCAATTCTAGCGTAAAAGATAAACCTAGCTTAAGAAGCTAATTTGAGATGCTGGGGAAAATAAAAAATTACAATGCATTGTTTTGAACACCACCCTATTATTATTATTATTATTTTTTTTTTTTTACCAAGAATCTACTTTCTATATTTTATGAACCGTGACGAATCAGGGGATCAATGACGAGAGGGTAACATACAGGCAAAAACAGCCACAGCACCACCACAAAGCTAAAGCTAGCGATCCAAATTAAAAGTGCCAGCAGCCTGACAGCTACCAGCGTTTCTCCATCTTCAAGAAATGCTACTGATGCTGCCGATTCTTCCCCCTGGCTAACAGTCCATCAAGGTGCCACAGAAACACAGGAGAGAGTCGGGCAGAAACAGGAAGGCACTAAAGAAGAAGAAGCCGGTTGACGGGATCTTAGGTGGAGCCTTGGGTAAATTTTGAGAATATTATTAATGTTGTTAAAATCTGATGGACCAGTAATACCAAAGATATCTTAGATGTATTGCTGATCCTCAAAAATGATATAAAAAAATTAAAACAACCACGTTAAGCTTTTAATATTTGTATCGTCACAGTTTAATATACATTTAATCTAAGACCGTACTTCTCTCCCGCTTTGTCCACCATTGTTTCAAGAAGAAAAAGAAAATCTCCCTTTCGAATCACAATTAATCTAGGGATAATTTGGAGAATACATCAGGTTTGTCCTTTAAATCCATGGAAAACATGAATGCATTTGCAGAAGTTTTTAATTTTCAACAACCTGCATTGCATCGCTGTGTCGTAATCAGTCTTCGGAGGATGCGGCCCTCACATTTGGACATACTCACAGTAAGACTCGAACACGAGAATGAGCAAGACGAACATTAGTTATCAGCACTAATGTCAAAACAAGTGATTTATCTTAAATGCTAAAAGGGACGAGACATGACCCAGAGTGTCAGCTCTTCTTGATGTGTGAATGTAGGTGTCATGACTCCAACCCCTTCATTAACACCCATGATGCCACAGCAGGCCAGCTTTCACACCCTGCTCCAACTAAATGAAAACCCACAACACACACACACACGCTGTACTGCCGCTGTCACGTATCTACCCTCCACCCACTTTGTACACAGAAACACATCCACGCCGTCTCTCCGGTGGGACTTTGGTTTCGCCGTGACAACAGCCAGTCACAACGGAGCTACTATGCATCCACGAGCCAATCGCTCGCCTGCCGTCGTCCGTACCCGGCCAATGAGGTGGCGCTCCGCCGGCGGCTCGTTTTCCACGAGCAGCTTTCTTTATTGTTCTGGATGAGTCTGTAGTGGAGCTGCTCATTATGCCGCGGAGCGTCTGCTGCCTGAGAGCTTTTCATTACAGGCACAGCTGTAAAGTGGACTCCCTGACGGATGGACTCCACGTCCCGCCATCCATCTTCACCTGCCTCCGTCTTCGAGAGACACCAAACAGATTCAATTACAACACTAATAAAGTCTTACATTTACGATCAGTCTGCTGAGCAGGCATGGATACGTTGCAAATGACGGTAAAATTACAAAAGAAAACAACAAGTAGTCAAATCTGACAAACTACATTCAACCATGCAAAAAGACAAAGTCACTATGTGACATTTTCTACTGACTTGTATTTAGGCCAAAAAACGGCAAGAAAATGTGGTTCTTTCAGTAGATTTATCGCTCCCTGCCAGCAGTCGTTTACATATGAAGCAGGAAGAAAACGAGAAACAACCATGACCCAGATGAAGATGCCACACTTCCTCAGGACAATGTGAAGATCTCGCTGAAGCAACGGCACACACCTGCGCAGCGGTCCTCGCTTTTAAAGAATCACAGCCACTGCAATGCCACAGATCTGAGACAAAGTCAGAAATGCCTCTTACCTGACGCCGTCTGCAGGCTCATAAACACCGGAGCGTCTCTGTGAGGCTCATCGGCAGAGACGCTTATTGTTGCCAACTAGCTGCTTTTACTTACTGGGAGCGAGTAAGTGAGTGAGTTTGCCTCCTAGCAACCGCTGCCTGACAGGGAAGGTTGAAGAGGTTACGTTGTCACAGGGACCACGAGTCTACACGAGAGCATGGTCTGCAGCTGAGTGAGGAAGAGGAGGATAAGTGGCCAAGATCTGCACATCCTCCCCCCACCTGATGGCAGCTAAATGATTTATATTAAGCACACAAATATCACTTTAAAAAAAAAAAAAAAAACGTAAAATGGACGGTGGAGAATAAACGACTCCTGCTGTTCTTGGTGTTTAAGAGCCCAATGGGATAGAGGTGATATAATTAAATATGTAATTTAGACAGGAAAGCCTCTTGCTAAGCTCACCGATTATCTTCCAAATTACATTAAAAGACCAAAACACATTAAAGAGGCTTGGGAGAAAGCAACTGTAGTCAAAAAAAGAAAGAAATAAAGATGGCTAGTCCACTTACGTCCGACTCTTCTACCAAGACACTGCTAACATCTAGACAAAAACTTTCAGTAACCAGGATTATTTAAATTTGGACCCCAATCAGTGACATCACATGAGGTCGGAGGACGGTCCTCGAGCGCAGCCCAGGTCAGACATCTTCAGATGAGTGTTCCAGATCTGAAGGTATTCTCCTTTCTTTCCATCTCCACTGCATTGACGCCTCAACTTTCGAACATCCAAGGTCAGAAAAACTAATGCTAGTGCCAGATATCCAAGTGACCAATGAATACTTAAAAACTGCAATGTCTTTTGACCTGATGCTGACCTCCAAGGTCTACTCTTTACTCCACATTATAAAAGCAGTGTTTGCGTCCAGCCACTTCTGGCAAGGGAATGTCCTGAGAGGTCTATTGTCCGATCCACACGTCATGCGACTCTGAGCTTCAGAATCGCCAAGCTCTACCTGCTATATTCGTGTTGTGGTGTCCCAGTTTAGAGTTACACCCAAAAGTAGGACAGACTGCAGGAAAGAGCAACTTTCAGACAACCTTGGCAGAATGACAAAGCTTTTATAGTCGCCGGAGAGAGAGAGAGCCGTGAGAGGCAGTGAGGCAAGAAAATGTGACTGAAATGTAATCTGGGACAGAAAAGCTTGAAAAGTATCAATAAAAATTTATTTGAAGACAATGTTTTGCCAATATTCCAAAGACTGGGTTTAGCAATAAAAAGATTGAGGTCCTTAAATTTTTCCGAATCAACAGATTAGTCACCTGGCAAACCTTTAAAAATTTGATCCTTGACTGGTATTTATGACCGGGGATGCTGACAAATATCAGACATTGTTCCAGATGTACAGTGACTGGAGCAAAGCTTTCTAAAACATCCTAAAGGTAACGATGGACGACTGGATTCAGTCTGTTGCTTGATCAAGCTA
The DNA here is from genome assembly GCA_903067095.1 of Girardinus metallicus. Classification (NCBI taxonomy): domain Eukaryota; kingdom Metazoa; phylum Chordata; class Actinopteri; order Cyprinodontiformes; family Poeciliidae; genus Girardinus; species Girardinus metallicus. Next base: position 15,608 of record CAEGAE010062192.1, on the reverse strand, counting down.
AACGTGCCACACCCAAGTCCTCTGGTTGCAGACTGCTTTGTTCTGGCCCTGGCCGCTACCGTCTCACACAAACACACACAAACACACGCACACAGCCAACAGCATACTGCATCAGAGCGATGGCAGACTGTAGGTCACATGCTCGCCCTGCCTGACTGTCGCACTGTGAAAGTATTCAAATTCCTCTCGGATGCTGCCAGCGCTCTTAAGCAGGACGTCATTTGGCCAAGACTCGACCGTTGCGGGCCTGCGGCCTCAGTCAATGTTTTTAAACCAGCTGAGCACTGAAATAGGAGACAAGCGCTTATTAAAAGAGCGTTTTCACTCTAAGAAGAGGGAGTCTAGGGTGAAACAACAGTTTTTTGGTTGGAGATGATATAAAGCCCGGCTGGAATCAGGTTTCAGCTTTATTGACCTTCACCAGTTCACCAGTTGGCGCTAAACCCAACTGATCTGTGTATGCACTACCAGGTTGTCCAAGGAAGATTACTTAAATTTACACCACCAGTGAGATGGTTGGTAAGGAAGTTAACCCTTATGCTGTTTTAAGAGACGGGGTAATTTGGACCCAATAAGGTTTTTACTTGCGGTCTGGCGGGCCCACGCTGGCCATATGTGCGCTTTGATAAGTTTTTTTTTTGTGTGTGTGGTTTCGGGAACTGACGGTCTGACGGGACAAACCACCACCATTCCCCACCCCCACCCTGACTCTTCCTGAGCATCACGCTAAATGACAGACATATGTATGCCGACAGTTAAAAATGTTTTGTACAACTTAAGATCTTATGTCGCAGACCTGATGTTAAGTCAGTGAGAGAAACTGAGCTTTAGCAGATAACAGAAAGGATAAAGCAAAGTTATGTTATTTCACCCTCATGAAAATCCAATCTGTCTGTCATAGAACATGCTGAATTTGTATATATTGACACCCTTTAAAATCTCAGACTTAAAGTAAGAATCTTATCTTCAAATTTTAATTCTTTGCAAAGAATGCTGCAAAGAATTAGCCATGCCAATTGCTAAAGTAAGTTGCTAAGGCATTAATCATTCTCTCTTAAAAATAATAGTAAAACCTTATTTGACAATCAATTTACCCTCCAACACACAGTGTGACGTCAACCTACCTCTTACTATAAAAAGATAATGAAGGCTTGCAGACGACACAGAACCTAGAATGTTTCTTACAGCTGGTTTACCCTCGCAGGCAGTTCTCACTGAGAGAAGCGTGGTTGGCTTCAGGGTAGAGCGGGCCAGCTGAGCTAGATCTGTCAATCTGAGCAACAACCTCATCAATCTGCCGCCAACGTAGCGAGACAAACAATGCAAGCATCAGCGGACTGAAGGCTAACTCGCACCACCCGAACCAACGCTGCAGTGTTCTGGGGAAGTTCAAAACCCTTTGGACGGGCTTCTAAACCGGCCACCGTGTGCTACAACTGACTGCAGGATCATCACATACTGAGAAGTTGAACTATTTTCACAATGCATCTTCTCAACATCCTGCAGTTGTTTTCTGTGGGCTCCTCAAACCAACATCCAGCTGCAACGGATCGTCATGGTTTGGCCGCTGGTTCCGTTCAGCTGCCCAGGTCTAATGAGGAGAAATTTTCTATTAAAATTCACATTGAGCAGATGGATAAAATACTTTAAATGCCTTCTCACTTGATCATTTCCCAGAAAGCCTCTTTCGCTCGACTTTAGTCAGTAGCCTGCAGAGTGAAGTCAGCTGTAACCCGTTGACCTTGAGGATTTTAGGGATTCTGGGTGCTGATCAAAGGCACTTTAGTGGGACAAATGACTGCTCACTTGAGATGGGGGTCATGTGGATCATGTGGATGGGATCTTTCTTTACAAAACCACCCAGAAGTGGACGAGCAGAAGGAGACAAACGGGAAAAGAGCGAGGGGGAACTCCAGTGGGATACAATAAGGGTCTTTTTGTGTCTTTTGGCCACCGTCACGATCACTTATCTCAAATCCTGCCGTTAATCATCGGTGAAAAGCTGTGCAACGAGTCAAGTAGAATATCCCATCAAATCATCGTGAAATAAAAAGTTTTGACCAAACTCGTCAAGATTATTTGGCACAGGAAAGTGCGCCAAAAGCCAGAGTTATGACTCAAACCGCCTGCCGTCTCAGTTCACAGAGCAAAACTCTGCTTTGACCTACAGCAGTTTAGCTTGAATGGCCTAGCTGTCATGTTAAATGAATGAATTTTCAACATATTTTCCAAAAGAAGGAAAAAAAAAACAAAAGGGTTTATACTCCGAATTAGGCATTTGTGACGTCAGCACCCAGTTTCATCTGTTCTGATGCATATCAGGTTACTATGGTCCACGAAGAGTTCAGTTCGTCTCAGGACTTGTTCTCTCCAGATCCGAGCACCGTCAACCAAAGAACTGCATCTGTTTTACTGCCCAACACTTACTTTCTTTTCGTATTATCGGCTTGGAAGTCAAAAATATCATCCAGGGTACGAATAGGATGCAGAATCAAATGAAAAAAAATGCACAGATTGTTGACCGACATGTCAAAGACTCTAAATCAGAAGCTACAGCACTTCCAAATTCTGTACAAGATATTTTGATTGATACAACAGATCTTGTTTTGAAATGTGCTAAATGAGTCACAAGTGTTGTACTGTAGGTTTTTACAGCCACAATAATCGTCCTGGTTAGGAAGTAAATAGCATACGTTTCCTGTTAGTGAAAAAGAAATGATTAAATGTGCATTGCGTAAACGCAAAAAGTCGGAACTTGATGAAGTGTCTGCATACCATGCTGCAGTCAGAGCAGTAACTCCTGGCATGACAGGCCAGCAAAGGACTGCTGCTGTTGCTTAGTTAAACAGGCTGACAGAATCGGGAACGTTTGAAGTTTCTCAGTTTCGTGGACATTTTGTCAGGCGTCTGGCAGCAGAAATTTCTCATGTGCTACTCCATAGTAAATACATAAATTAACGACGCTTCCTGTTGCCTCTGTCTATTTTGCCAGGAAACCAACTGATGTAGTCAAAGTCTGTCAACTTCTTGCTCCTATAAAAGTATAATACTTCTAATTTATCGATAAAAATCTGTTACTGGCCACAACAGGAACGCTATTGTGATCGGTTATCAATACTGGTCCAAATTTTCATACAAGTGCGTCGTCTGTGAAAAAGGAAAAACATAAAATAACACAATTTTCCCACCATTTTCTATCAGCTTTAGCTGCAGTGCCTGAAGACGATTCAACAAATGATAATATTGGCCTGCAGATGATGAATGCTACTTTTACATTAGCATTGCCTCAAACCAACACTCTAAGACAAAAAAATTAAAAAAACGGAGCAATTTCTTATTGAAACATGTCTTCTGTAAGTACATTAATTGCCGGTTATGTAAAATTTAAACAACCTTAAATCTATATACAGATAGACTTTGAGTATTTTATACTCAAAGTGAAGGTTATCATCGTTTGTTTTAATCCGTCTTTGAAATTGCTGAAATTGTGTGTCTTATTTTTGTTTGTGGCTAAAGGAATTTTATTGTGTTGTTTTTGTAATGTTCGTAAAGGTATGATTTTATGGTGTGGACCCCAGTAAGAATAGTCTCTACTTTGGTAGAGATTAATGGGCATCCTTAAACAAATGGTGCTTGAAATGTGATATTAAGCTACATACATCATACAAGCCGGGAGACTGATCTCCAGCTGCTCGCCCCGTCGCAAGAAACGCCGTCGACGGCTTCGACTCTAAGCTCACCAATAAAGCAAGGCCTGTTCAATTTGCACGACAGAAACGGTGCCTAAAGCACACGCAGCCATAGCACGAGGTTAAACGGGGACACTAAAGACAGACAACAGATTCAGAAATTCAGAGAGAACATCCCCTTACCACCTGCTCCTAACAGCTAAAAGACTAAACGGCGGCGCGCGCCGCCAAACGAATCTCGTTGGAGTCAAAAGCCCGTAATAGTCTGGGTCCATCACACACGCTAGACTGAGGAGACTCTTTTGTCGAAGGTGTGAACAGCATAAAGGATTTTAGGATCAATGCACAGCAGTGAAAGAGCAAAGAAAAAACATCTGTCTTTTTTTTTTTTTGTCTTCTGTGTTTCGGTTTCTGTGGCGAACTTCAAAACCGAACAATATTTCCAAGAGCTGATGTCAGATTTAGATCAGCACGACGGGAGCAAAATCAACAAAAGCTTCATTTCTGAGGGACTCTGAATGCAACACACTAAATTAACGATTGGACCCAAAACTGCCTTTGTAACTAGAAAGGCCCACACAGATGGCAGCTGAGTTTTACATGAAGATTTCTGCTTGGAGTCTCTAACCAGATGTTTGCAAAAGCACTAAAGTAGATCATACATACAAATCTTTTCCACAGCTGCACCTACCTGTATTTCTCAAAGTAAAAAAAAAAAGAAGCTGGACTTTTCAGTTTGGAACATTTTGGTCTTTTACCATTTTGTATGGTAAAAACCCAATAAAAACCCAAGTGTTTCTAGGTAACCTTATAAAAGTACTTTGCCATATGTGACTGAGGCCTTTAAGTGCTTAAGTGAATTTGTAACAAATTACTTTAAGTCTTTGTACAAAATGAATTTTAAAGGTCAACAGGACTGAAGGTGAAAAACAGCAGATGTGATACTAACTCACACTCAAGACCCGACACTTTTAGTGTCGATAAAATTCAGAAAAGTTTTAAAATACTAAAGAATCAGATTTTTTTTTTTTTAACACCCTGTTCAGAAATGTTTGTCTTCTTTTGTCTCAACATCAACACATCAGCAAACCTCAGCTTGGTCTTTTTTTAGTTGAATGGCATAATGACAATCACAGAAGGGGGTCAAAGGTTATCAATAATGGGTAGCACACACCCTGAAATACATTAAAAACCACAGATCACCACTGCAAATTGTGAAATGTACATACTTTCTTTCTCTTTTTTATATATTTTTTTTAAAACTCTAGCACATGCTAGAAAACATGCGAAGCATTGATAGTAATTTATCCAAAATCAGAAATTCAACAAAAATAAAAGAAAGCTTAGGGTTTGGCGAAACTAAACACAGCCCCAAAACACCCTTTTGATCCTTTAGGGAAAAATATATCTGACAGTTCTGACATTCCTCAGACAAACGTCAGCGACAACAATGGATACCCTGACGAATGCGCTCGCCTCGTCCCGGTCTTCTCGTCTGCGGCGGGACAAAGATGGATGCTATTTAAGATCTCCCAAACACACACCGACTTCACCACTATTGTTGAAGGCTCTATAAATACACCTGCTCAGGAAGCACATGGCCACACTGACGTGGTATGTGAAGCACCGACCTCACGCCGGCGGCGTCTTACACGAAGACGTGGTTGTGGTAGCAGCAGCAAGTTGAAGCGACAACCGAAGTGGACGTGACGGCAAGGACACAAGAAGCCAACTAGTCGATTGCAACAAGGTGGTGCCGAGACTTGAAAGAAAACTCAATTCAAATTCTGTCCAGGATTTTGGACTGGGGGCGTTGCCTCAAACGTCACTGAGACAGGAGAAGGTGTTTCTTATCTTGACCACTTCCTTGAATCAAAGTGCTTTGTAGCAAGAGAGCAAATGTTAAGACACAGACAAGAGCATTTGAGTCAAGATCCCAGTGTCAAAGTCAAGAAGACCCGGCTAAGAGTTATCAAGCTTTGCTGTGTGTCCCTTGGCCAATCAGATTTGAAGAGACAGTACTGAAAGATCTTAGCGTTAGACATAAAGAATCTCCCATTGAATCACATTACAAATGTGCTCGTTTAGATTAAGTGATGGTGATTGTTGAGGACATTGGAGTGCAGGGAAAGCTGCTGTAAAGTTCAAGAAACCAGCTGAAGATTATCTGACTTTTGTGATTTGTCCTTCATCCTGCAGGAAGTATGCAGGGGTACACAGTGGTTCTAAAAGGATGGACACGGTCAACAACAATACTCGGGCAGGCTGCTGTCAACGTCTGCCGAGAAAACATCCCCGCACCGTTACACTCCCAGTTTGAGACACAAACCGGATAACGTTTCTCTCATACGCTGGTGTCCGATTTTGGCTCACCTGTCCAAACTGTAGCTTCAGTTTTCTTGTCCTTATAGCTCACAGGCCTGGCAACTGGGATGTGTTCCAGGTCCGACATGTATGCATGCACACAGACGATGCTCTGAATGTCTTTCTTGTAACAAGGGTTTACTTGCACTGCTGTTGGTTTTCTAACATCTCACACCAGAGGAGGCATTCTCTCTCCTTACATGAAAAATGGATCTTTGCCCAACTGAATGCTGCTCACAAGATATTTTCCCCAAGAAAAGGCTGTGCATGTTGAAAACCTCCTTTTCATTTTGCTCAACTCTGATTGCGATGGCCACCGTAGCTTTAACACTGCCTGTGTCTGGACTTGGTTGTCAAACAGTCACAGTGGGTGCAGCTCCTCTGTCAGGTCTAAAACCGAGCATCTCTGATGCTCGCTGCTCGTGAGTGCACTCACTGGGGCAGCTGGAGCTGTCACAGAAATGTTTCCAGCTCCGCTCTCAAGGGCTTTGCCACTTACATAATAACCTGAATAAAATGTTAATGTCAGCAAGTTGGCATCACGGTACGGGCGTTCTCCAGTGAACGAGAATGAGACGGACAACTTGAGCGCCGGATTACAGAAGTGCTGAGAACGAGTCTCAGAATTTGAAAGGTAACGAACATGTGAGGGCTTTGTCTCGTTGCGGACCGCCACAGGGCTGAAAGGACTCATTGGCAGGGAGTTGGTCGTCTAGTATGAGGTCATGTAAACCTCCTTTGACAAGGTGGTTTCTAAAAACAATTTAAAAAAATCATAATTTGAGCTCTAAACGAAGCCTAGCTGACAAAGTCCCATTAGCTGTGGTTGCCTTGCAGATGTAAACTCTACAAAATGCATAGATAGATTAACCCCAACACGACTGCTGCATCTCTACGTCATTTATGAAGACGTTTGCATCCGCCCACATCAGGCACAGCATTATGCCCACCTCCCTTAACACTGTACTGTTCCCTCGTTTGCTGCCACTGCAGCTCTGACCCATTGAGGCATGAACTCCACTAGACCCCTGAGGGCGTCATGTGGCACATGGCACCAAGATGTTAGAGGCAGATCCGACAAGCCCTGCAGGTTGTAAAGTGGGGCTTCTACGGATCGGACCTGTTTGTCCAACACATCCCACAGACGCTCGATTGGACTGAATACCTCAAACTTGTTTTCTGATAGGGTTCTCTCAACCAGCATTGACTTATTGAGGTTGCTTGTCTCTTGGATCAGACCGAAGGGGGAGAGGGGTCGGCCTTCGTTCCTTTCCTGCAACAAACCTCGGCAGCCGGTGACCTTGTTGCTGACAGATACTGACCACTGCAGACTAAGAACTCCCTCTGAGAGCTGCAGGTTTGGAAATGCTCCGACTCTGGTATAACCCGTCAAAATCGGGTCAAACGATCACTTGCAGCAAACAAATCCTGAACATAGCTGACATTCACTCTGATTTGTAAAGAGTTCTCTGTTGTCAGCTTGCTTGCTGGTTCTGTTTAAGCTAATTCAACGTTTGGCTGATGAAGGCGGCTGAAAATGAAGCCGTAGCAGTTTGGCTAAGGATTTGTATTCCAGCAGCTGTCATCAGCAGCTCTACAGAGTCTGCTCAGCCTCTTCCACATCAGTGTATCAGCTCCGCTTTAAAAGAGGTGCATCTGAACGTCCTTGTGTCCAGCTATAAAAAGCAGCCAGGCCCCATCAGTCAGCAGCGGGCTGATGGAAGCAGCAGCCTCGACGCCTGACACACACACACACACACACACACACACACACACACACACCCACACACACAGTGAAAGGAGGAGGAGGAGAGGGGGGGTCCCTGGCTACTCTCAGCCCTGCAAAGAGGGAAGTAAGCGGCACAAAAACAAAGCTCTGCAGCCTTTACGTCGCCAGCAGCGCACATAATCATTCAGATCTCACTGCGACAATGAAGCCAGCAGGGCTGGCCCTGAATGGATCGAGCTCCACAGGATGTCACCATCACAGATCTATGGCAGTTCACAGCTGCTGCTGCTGCTGCTGCTGCTGCTGCACTGTATCGGACTCCAGCACTCACACACACAACCACGCACTGCAACATCTGTGACTTACGCATTATGTAAGAAAAAAGCGTGACATTTTGTCTGTTAGGTGGCGGCGGACCCAGCGAGCCCTGAAGCTGACCACGTCAACCGAAGCCTGTCGGTGTCAAGCAGCCTCCCGCTGGGTCTCAATGGAGAGCAGGAGGCTGCAGCCGATGGACCGACTGACAGAGTGACAGCAGGCGGACCGCGGGACGTTTTCACATTCCGTGTCACTGACAGCACACACACGCACACACACACCGCGAAGCTACGTGGTAATGAAGCCTTACCTCCTTCAGTCCGCGTCTCCCTAAACCTTCCTCTTTTCTGACGAGGAAGAGCAGGCGAGTCGCGCGCCAACCGACCGACCGCTCGGGCTGCTTTCACCGCGGCGGAGGGAGGAGAAGAAGAAGAAGAAGAAGAAGAAGAAAAAACAGGCTATCCTGCGGTCCTATCCGCACCACGTCGTTTCTCCGGCGGCTCAGAGCTCCAGGTCTGCTGCGGATATCATCCAGCTTCTGTTTTCGTCCGTTCGGTGTGTTGTAGTCCTGGTTGTGTCCTCCTCCTCCTCCTCCTGCTGCTGCTGCTCTCTTCTCCCTCTCTCCTTTTTTTTTTTTTTTCTTCTTTCACGTCCAAGATAGCTGCTAGTACAGTCAATGCTCTCGCGACGCGCGTCCACGCGCAACGCAGGGTGGGAGCTTTATGGCAGCAATACGTGTGGGGTGGGTGTGATTGGGGAGGACCCTCCGGTTGGAATACGTGTAATTGTTTTCAAGTGGAGAATTCACTCTGGACTACGTGTGATTCTCTTCTGCTCAGATTAAATATGTTGGATCTGATGGCACTCCGAGTCACACACACACACACACACACACACACACACGACTGACATGGGTGAGGGGTGTGGCCAGGGACCCAACACGCACACGCACACGCCCTGCATGCAGGATTACAGCTAACGATTATTTTAGCAACGACAATTCTATCGATTACTCTGACGATTAATTGAGTAATTGGATAAAGAAAAATGGCAGATTCATTTAACCACCTGTGCTTATTTTGCACAATATTAAAAAAATATATATATAAACACACAAGCAATCAAATTATTTAATTCCTCTTTAAATGAGAAAATAAAGATTTTATCGCCTAGAACGCAATAACTTCGCATTTCTTTCTTGAACGCTTGATCATCTGTAGCAAAGGATTCATCAGCAGCTGAAATATAATCCCAAAGTCAACAAGTAAGAAGCTCGGCCCTTTCTGCTTGACTCAACTTCAGTGCAGCATAGAGCTGAAATGTGGATTATTATTCGGATTAACCGATTAATAACTGGATAGCAAAAGATGCCAAATAGGCATTATTTTATTTTATTATTTTTTTATTTATTATTTTTTTACAGAATTTGAGCCAGGTGAGCCTAAAACTCTGCCTCTACAGGATTACTGGGTGAAACATGTTTAAAGAAAAATGTTTTTTGTTTGTTTGTTTTTTATTTTAATTGGAAAAACTGTACAGTTTTGTCGTAAAAGCTTGATAGTTTGCAACTAGTAGCAATTCAATAACTTGACACTATGACAGGCTTTGTCCTCCTTGCTTAAGATTGGCCTTACAGCTACAGAAAAGCATCATTTCTTTTTTTTATGGTTGACACGGGTTAAAAGCATGACAAGTAGACGTTAGATGTAGTAATTACAGCCTGGAACGTAACAGCAAATATAATTTCATTGAGTACATTTGTAAATTATCTTAAACCTTAGTAGCAATTTGAAGGAGAATTTTAAATAATCTCTAAATATTTGTAAAGAGACTCTCAGAAACTGTCAGAACTACTCAAAACGAGGCTAATTGTTAAATTGACTGGAAGTTTATAAAGACATTACGTTGTGATCTCAGGCGCTCTTTGTCGCCCCCTGCCGGCCTGATGAGCCAAAGCTGGGTCTCAGTTTACCTTTGCTTCTGATTCCGACCACATTATAAGTTTAAATGCCCTAAACATGGCCTTTTTCATTTATCTACACATTGTTTGAGTAAAAAGAAATAATTTAATGTATTTTTAAAACTTCACTGACACTATGAAGCATATTTCATGGTACAAAATGACTGATTTATTACTTTTTTTTTTTTGTCTTGAAATAAGTGTGGAATCTGAATTCATAAACTGTTCATGCTGACAACTTATCAGAGAGAAGAATTGATCAGATACTGTACAGTACCGGAATGATGCCAGCTTTGCCATCCCAACACCAGACATGGCCCTAATTTAAGTTTTAGCCTAAAATGACCCACCAGGCCAAATTCTTCAATCAGCCGTTGGTGCAGACACACATCGTGTTCCAGTATCACCTCCTTGCTTTTTGGTGTGTGACGGACAAAACGGTTGAGTCCATGGAGAAACGTCTACTGCCTCCAATCGCCAAAACGATCGCAGTGAAACGGACTGAGTGACTGCGAACCCTCCGGACGACGGCATACTGTTGTCTAAAGGAATCAGTTTTAGACGTGTTTATATGCAAACATTCATGTGAAACGCCACAGTGGCGGAGCGTCTCCCAGGACCAGTTCTGTAACATCTCCAACGTGTTGCCTTTGGGTTGTGGTTGTCAGTTATGCAAACATGGGTGTCGATCCTTCACCTCACGATTTTGCTTCAGGCACCACGTCAGAACATCCGAGGAGTCATGGATTCTGACGTTCTTTTCTTGAATGGGATTTTTGGATACTGCCACCGTGACAAAAATCTATTTGATGAATGGATGGCTGGATTACGGTGGCATATGGAGGCTAACGGGCCGTCAGCCACTCAGAAAATAAATAACAAGATAACAAAGCAGTGGCAGCTCAGCTCAGAGTGGGTGGAAAGATGGATAAAACTAAGCAAACGCTTGGAGTTTAACACAGGGTGCTGCTATTGATTTACCATTTCCATCTAACAGTCAAGGCTGTTGTCTGTAAGCTACATCCACGACCGCCGTTAAACTATGACCGCATGCTAATGGGTTTGAAGACCACGAACTCATCCCAAAGAGGTGGTGAGGAAGAAGCACCGTCTCTTTGACGTCCCAGCAGGATTTTAAACACCATTACCAACAAAGACGGCATCATAAGAGTGAAGCTAGCATGGAGCTAGCATGCCATTAGCTTGGAGCTAGCATGAAACGCATTCAAAATGTGTTTTGTTAGGTAGGGTTCAGGCAACAAAACCAGACGTCAGAATTGAGGAAAAATGGTTGAAATATGAAGAAATATTTTCAGGGATATTATTCACACGGTCCATTTTCCCCTTTTAGCCTTGTTTGCTTTCTTCACATTAAGACTCACTGTAGAACGCCACGTCTTGCGGTTTTGGGTCTTTTGGGAAATTTGCGGTTAGGGCAAAACAAGGCCGCGTGAATTGATTTATTTTCTTTTAACGATCTGACTTATTTATTTTATTTCTTTTATTCTTGGGTGAAGCCTAAACAACCCCTCCTGTTCCCAAGAAAACGTTTTGTTGAAAAGAAATAAATCAGACAAAATTGCCTTTGCCTCTAAATAACGCCAGGATTTTGTTGAAAAGTGACAGAGATCTAAATTAGCTGATCTGCTAAGGTAGCCCGAATTGGCAAACCTTTTAGCAACTTTGTTCATACTAAATTTAGACAGGATGTGTGGGTTAAAAAAAGCAAAATTGTGATGTATATTTTGGGGCTGAATGAAGCCAGTGGCTCTGCTATGACAATAGACAATAGAGCCAAAACAAACACAAGAGTCTAACGCTAGAGGGAAAAATGACTAGTGGTCTTTCACTGAAGACAAAAGAGAAATCCTACAGCTGCTCAAATCTGATGCCACTTCACTTTTGTTTACCTTTCGTGAAGAAGGAAGTTGCATTCAGTGTCTTTCTCGTGTCACTTGCCTCGATAGCTCTTGACGCAGCGCCATCGAGAGCTGAACAGGTTTTTCAATTAGTTTGGATGGTTAGTGTGAAAGCGAACGGCAGCAGCCGAAAACGTCGAACCGGACTATCAGTCGTCGCCACCTCCTGGCCAATCAAAGACTATCGTCTTCTAACGTTGCATTTTTAGGCGGCGGAGCAGTTTGTAACAAAGGGCTGGTACCATTTAGCTTCCTAGATAGCTTTAGTTTCTAGGTAAAAAAAACCCTTTAGAACTGAGTAATTGCTAGTAGAAACGGGCCATATAGGGCCCAGTGCGTCTCCTGAACACATCTTTTGGATTCCCAGACAGAGAGGCACGAGTCCTCACATCTTACTGACGCAGAGTCCAGTAGCGGTAAAGCAGTGGAAACGTCGTTCAGCTCAACACTTCTTACTCTGCTTGGTGTGTGATGACAGATGCAGGTGTCCAGCCATGGAGAAACATTTCATTCGTTTTCTCTCTACATGCGGTTCTATGTAGACCTCCAACATGATGTTTGGAGGTCTGCATGCATTATTTACTCTGAATTGCACTGACAAGTGTGTGTTTGAGGATGGTCGCCTGTCCTTTATGTCTTTGCGATGCCTCATGATGAACTGGTGCCCTGTTCAGGGAGCATCCTCCTTTCCCACCCAATGATTACTGGAAACGGGCGCCCGTCCCACTCCAAAAACCTGCGAGCATAAGGAAGTATATCCAACGGGTAGGCAGGTGGAAGTTACTTATTCCCATTTCCAAGAAAACCGGTCATAAAACCACAACGAAGGATGTGCAAACTACTAGCATTTAGGTCGTGTCATACAGTCAAGGAATCTCACAGCAGCCTAATCATGTTGTAAATGAGTCACTGCCAAATAAAATAAAAAGAAAACTGCGCACATTATTGAAGATTCAGTCCACTGCCTCACACGCCAATCTATTTTTGTTTTCGAACCTGCAGGGTTTCTGTGTAACTTCATTGCAAGAATGAGTAACAGGTTCTTCCTCCCCCAGGCGAGCGGTGATAACGAGCTAGCTGTGAGTCAATAGCGCTTTCCAATAACACACCTTCCTGTCAGAATGGATTCAGTCAATTTAAAGGTCAGTGTCGCCTCATTTTGGGATGTTCCCGTGAAATAAATCCCCCCCCTTTTTTCTTTTTTTTTTTTGTTATTGTACTGACACACTCCATGCAGTGAATCCAATTTAAGAGGATTTAGCAGCAGATCTCAGACGAAGACCCTCCTCCCGGTGGGGAGGAGTGCCTCTTGACATACGACACCTCTCCAGGCAGGGGATTGACTCTCTTCCCCTTGGAGTGTGTGAGGGAAGAAACACATGGCTCGCGCTCCTGCGGCGGCCTTGAAAACATTCCACCTGTTTTTCGCAGTGTCGGCTTCCAGCCCGGTGACATATTTACCAGCCAGACACACTGAAAAGGAAATCCTCCCTTCGGCCCCCGAGAGCTAGAATCCTACACTCGGCTTGGTGAGGCCCCCTCGGCTTCAACGCCCAGTCTGAAACGGTGACTGAAGCTTCGTGGAATAACAAGAGGCGGTCTAGTTTTTAGTGCAAATACCTTTTATGTAAGACAAATCTAACTTACGAAGAGCTTTTCAGCAAGATGTAAGGGTTTGTTTTAACTCGATAATTCATTAGTGTTGATGAAAAAGTTCTGGCCTCATTGGCTAACCCTAACCCTCCTAACCCCTAACCCTAAGATGGGAAAAATATCTTGCTACAAGTGAAATGATCTGCCAGTTGAATTAGCACGTTTTCATCAATATTAAGGAATTATTGACTTAAAACAAGTGCCCACATCTTGCTGAAAAGTACATCGTAAGCTAGTTTTGTCCGAGTTCAAGTGCACAAAAATATTTGCGCACTTGAAAACGTTTGAGCAGAAAATACTTGGTGAGATTTTATGTTTTTGCAATGACACCCAATCAGTATTTTTAAACCCTATTGCCTTTCCCTTTTACGCAATTAGGAGGGGAAAAAAACCCACTTTAGATATGAAGTGTTTTTATATCTAAAAAAAAAAAACCCACTCGATCTGAGGAATGCTTCACATGCTTTTGGGGGCAACATTAAAATGATACTTTTTTGTCTGTACATAACTTATTTTATAAACATGTTTAACATATTCGATAGTTTCGACGTACATGACTTTTTTTAAACGTAAAATCATTTTAATACGTTTGGCTAGAAAGTAAAGAGAACCCTCTTATGCTTTAATAACATACGGTATAATTAAAACATGAACATCACATGTTGCAAACAAATGCAGGTTTGTAACAGTTTCTTTTCTCGGCAGTATCTGCGTTACATTTCCCACTAAGAAGAATTTTTTAAAAATTAAAACTTAAAAATTAAAAGTTAAATGCTTTTAATCTGCTTCTCTTGTTATTAGGTTGGAATCTACGTGTTTTTTAAAAAAAAAAAGATTATTATTATTTTTACATCATGTTCCTCCTCCCCCATCTAAAAAAATGATCCATCTTCATTTTGCTAAATTTTATGTTTATCTTTATTTTAAACCCTAAAATAGATATAAAATTATAATTCTTCAAAAAAAAAAAATTACAATAAATTTCTTGAAGTAGATTTATCTAAATACATAAGATGTCCTTTTTTTTTTCCACCAAAAATTCTTTTAACATTTGGCCTCAAAATAATCTTCTTTTTTGTTGTTGCTGTTTCGTTCAGGTTAAAAAGGCTGCAGACCATAGGCTTAGATCAACGGTTGCCTGGCTGCGCAAAGGAAACCAAACTCTGCGGTTGAGGATGGATGGGAGCAACTTCTCAAAGACCCAGCTGGACACGAGCCCACCGACTGGTTGGACTTGTCGAAAGCATCCTAAATGCGCAACAAGTGGGTGAAATAAATACACTGAATGTTTCGGAGAGCGGAAGGAACGGTGCTGAAACTTGCCTCGTGTCGTGCCGGAGAGTGGAGCTCCGCTGGACGGGACTTTCTTGTCCAATGATGGTGGGTGACTGATAGCTCCTAATCATGCTTTTCTTCCCTAAAGCTAATGGAGCTTTCACGCTGAGCTCGTTCCTTTCAAGGTAACAAAAAAAAAAATTGTTACTCTGGACGCTCCGTCTGGAAACATACTTTTACGCAACATAATCCCGCGTTCTCACGCTCACCTGGAATGACACACCATGACTCCAACCCGCCGCATTTACCAACGTTTCCAAATCCGGGAAGATTTTCATTGGAGTCACAGATTCCTAATCAAACTGAAATTTTATTAGGAATCAAATTCAGTTTGATTCGGAATCAAGCTGAACAGGAATCAGTTGCAAGTAACTGATTCCTGTTCAGTAACCGATTCAATGCTAAGTAGACTTGTAAATAAATGCCGATGGTGTAGCTAACTGATCAAGTTCAGTATAAGTAAGAAGAGCCTGTTATGATATGACGATTGACTAACTGTCATATCATTACTGTGATGAATAATTGCCTTGCAGCAAGAAGGTTCTGGGTTCGATTCCCGGCCCGGGGTCTTTCTGCACGGAGTTTGCATGTTCTCCCTGTGCATGCTGGGTTCTCTCCGGGTTCTCCGGCTTCCTCCCACA